>JBBPTT010001385.1:0-10761 GCA_038094175.1 Boletellus aff. lepidospora | reverse complement strand
GTGGGTCGTGGTCATGTGGGCCATATCTTCGCCAAACCCCCACAGCGTCCGCCTCGACATCCACGGGCTCATGGACTAGACATACATACATACATCTGATTGCAAAGCGAGCACTAACGCAATACAGAGATAATATAACACATCATTGGCAAGTGCGCATGTGGTTTAGACACGGCCAGCATTTCTGGATCTAGCTTGCGTTCTTGCAGCCACCGCACTTGCAGTTGCAACTGCAGATGCAAACAAACAGACGAGGTGAGCGCGCGATCGACACGCACGGTCGACTCGTGAGCTAATGCGGATACGTACCCATTAGCACAGCTGTTGGAGCTGTCGCCGCCGCACTTGCCACAGCAATCGCTGTAGTCAACTGGGATAGATACAACCTGCACGAACAACCGCGACGTGAGCAAACAGCCTTGACCAATCCATACGGTGCCAAAAGGCCACAGGAACAGAACGTGTAGTGGATCATGTACTCACGGTCTGCATGATGATAGTTCGAATGTAGGGGTTGTGTACACGATCTGGGTAGGACAGGAAAGGACGGGGCGGGCGACTTTATATCCTGCGCACCCCTGAGTTTGGCGTTATTTGCTGCGGTGGGAGGGGTGATAACGACATGCGGAGGATATCAGGTGTCCTGAGCTTGGCGAGTGCTCGTCCTGTGCGGATTCTGAATCTCACGTCCGCATGTGACATGTGGCACGTCCCCCCCTTCCCGTCGGCGCAAGCCAGAACGGGTTCGGCTGGTTCAAGGTTCCAGATGACAGCCGTGATGCCTCCCTGGTCACAGCCCTGGTGGAGAAGCTTGGGGGAAGGGAGAGCCAAGCGTCAGCCAGGGGGGTCAGTCGAACTGATAGAGAGCTAAATGATGCGACCCTCTTTTGTCAGACCTGACACGTTGCACACGGATGCCGTACCTTTGTCTGGATGAGGGTAAGAGTGCTTTACTCTTGATTGGCTGTGGCTTTGATAGAGATAAAAATAAGGGCGTAATGTCAAAACGGATCCGATCTGGCCCGACATGATACAGCAATCGTGGATTACTTTTTCCCATCCTGGTATGAGTCCATGAGGCCAATAGACTGAGAAATCAGTATCTCGTCGACGTGATCCAGAAATTAGGAGTGGGAGTATCATTGCTCACATTCGATGTTTCCCTTGTATTGTTCCGTCGGGGAGACCCTATCGAGAAGACTAACAGGATGGGGTGATTACGGGAAGCAAATGACAGCTCCACATTTCCCGCCCCAAAGCCCGAGTCAAAAAGGAACTGACAAAGATGATCAAACAAGACGGGGGGGTTCACACGACATGTCCACCTTGGGGGTCGCCGACGTGGTTCCGTGAGCGCACGCGCAGTCGTTTGGTAGCTGATCCACATCATTGGCCTAGCTTCCAGTACGTCGTCCGTCCGCCATATAATACTGCGCATGCGCGACGAGGGTCTGGAACGAAAATAGGGCCCACTCACAGCATCCCAGCCACCCCCACGAACCGTAACGGGATCTGTCCTGTGGGAGGAACCAAATATCGATAAGCACTGCCACACAGGAGATGTGGAACCGTCGAGAAGGATACACGCGGAGTGTGCTTACCGTTATTCGAGGCTCGGCCGAACCAGAAGTGCGTAAATGAGCGCTGCTAATGCCACACACCATGAAGAACAACTACAGCCTCTTCTCAGGTAGCCGCTCCCAAATCCTGCCACAATTCCCATGGATGGTCTGACGTCACCAGCGCGGACAATGAGGAAGTATGCAGGAAAGATCCGGGGCGGATCGCATGACACAGGGTATGTGTGCGAGAAGCGCAGACGGGGATGAAGACACCACGACAGCGTGCGGTCATCGGGCCAATTTCGCGCAGGACGCACCACCGGACAACAGTCACGTGGAATTCTAAAACAGGATATACGAGAAGCAGGGACACCGGACAGCCTACTTCCTTGTGGCGCTGCTCACCAAATGCGGCACCCAGCGCTTTGTCTGACTCGGCGGTTTCGTGGGTCTCGTTCTTCCTTTCCCCGCCTCTCCGCCATCGCCGTTGCCCCCGTCTCGCCCCGCCTCGCCTCGCCCTTCAACTTGCCCTCGCCTCCGATGCTGTCCGTCGCTGTCGCCAGGATACGCCCATGTTTCACTACACCTAGAGCTCTACAACGTTTGTACTACAATCCATGTCCTCTCGGGAGAGGCCCAGGGGCATGGGTTACCAGGGACTAGTCATCACGGAGATCGTGCCATGATGTCAGAAATGCTATGGATCACGCACGATATGGGTCATTTCAGAGTCGATACCGTTACCTCAGCGGTCGGTACCCAGGATCTCTCGATTTCTTTCCTGACGACCGTGTTCTGGGCCAGTATCGAGATAACAGCAGAATTCCCCGGGGAGCAGTGACGACAAGAGCCCCAGACACTCGTCAACGTCTCAACAAACCCATCGATCAGGAGGACCGATTTACCCAGCAGCTCGTCTTCCAGGTCCAATCGAGGGGATGAACAGGAACATGAAAATGGTATTCCGTCAGTAGACGGACTACGCCAGGCAGCGCTCACGCGGAAGGACATGCGTGAGCACAGTTGATTATGAGCGAGCAAGGATACAGGGAAAATGATGATGATAGTGCGACAACAGGTCGTAACGTCCAACTCTTGGTAACGCCATGTAGTGTTGGAATGTAGATGACGTAGCCCAAGGGCTTACAGAAAATCGTAAAAACAACAACATACCAGCACAGAAAACATGACATCGATCATAAATATCCGATCATAATCCTACCACCGGCCCGTCACTTTTTTCTCTCCCATCCTACACCGGAAGGTTCTCCTTGCGCCCAAAGAGTTCCTTCAATGCGCTCTCTGCTCTCTTTCCGTTCGCAAGCTTCCCCTTGCCAACCTCCAACTCAAAACTGACGTCCTCCATCAGACTCCACTCCTCTTCTGGCGTCTGGTCCAGTAGGCTCGGCTGATTCTTCAGATCGACTCTCATCGGGCTCTCCGTCTCCTCCTTGACGACCCCAAGCCCCGCTGAACCGATTCTACCCAAGTACGACTTGGCCTTTCCCAACGGCCCCGAACTAGGGCGAGCACCAGAGGACGGCTGGAGCACGTTCCCCCCGCCCAACCCGAGCGCGTCAAACTTGCTCACAAACGCCGCCAGCGCCCGTCGCTCCTCTTCCAACTTGGTTCTTAGCTTCTTTTCCTTCTCCAGCTGCTTCACGAGCTCCGTTGCCCACGCTTCCCTTTCTTCCCGTCGCTTCACCTCCGCAGCAAGTCGCTCCTCCCACTCGCGCTCGACGTCTTCGCGCACTTGGCGGAGCGGCTCGCCGAGGTTGTTTTCGTACCCACGCACGACGATCTCGAGCTCTCGAATCAGCTTTTGTTGGTCTGCGATCATCTTGTCCTTCTCCGTCTCGGGTGCATCAGGCGGGAGCTCGGGCCGAGCAAGGAGCGCCGCCTCCAGTGAGAGAATCTGATTAGATTGCGACTCTATTTGGCGTCGAGCAGCAAGGAGCTCTTGTTGGAGCTGCACGTTCTCTCGTCAAACTAGACCAAGTCATGCACGACCTGCAGCACTCACCTGGTACGGCGACATGTCGAAATCAACCTTGGACGGACTGCCCGGACGAGACTCGTCCCCCTTGTTCTCATCCACGGTCTGACTCGTCAAGATAAGCTTCGTCAGTTGCTGTATCCGCGAGTTCAGGTCTTTCATCGCCTTGGATTCGTCGAGTTGCTACAAACGGGATGGATCAGTTGTGGCAAACCGTCCCAACCCCCAAGGGGTTTCGGTTCAGGAACCCAAGCATACCTCTTGTGCGCTCATTCGCCGGTGTCTCTCCGGGGCCTCCGCTTCTCGTTCAGCCAACTTCTTCTTGAGTTCCTCAATCTCACTTCGGTACCTCTCGATCAGTGCATCCGTGTCGACGACGACCTTCTTCTTTGCGCTCAGTTGCACACGCTTAATGCGCGACGCAAATTGTAGCGTACTTGTACTTTCAGTCACAGCATTAGCATCCGGGTTCATCGTGCAAACAACACTGATACGAGCATCTCCAGAGAGCGACGGTTGAAGAAGGCGCGTGAGCTTGGAATTGCGATAGGGGACATGGTCACTAATTGTAGGATGGGTAAGTTTCTGTCTGCAAATCGAGAGCGCACAGCCATACTTTTTGTTCTTGGAAGCATTCTCTGCCAGAGTACCGATGACGCTTCCGAGAGTGAGAAGACTAGCAAGGTTCATCAACAAGTGGTTACCGCACGGCACGTCGGAAACGTACCTGGTATTGATATACTTTCCTTCCCGTGTTCGCTCCTTGTCCGACGTGGCCTTTTCGGACCCCGCAAGATCGATTAGGCTCTGAAAAGTCGGATCTTCTCAGCACAACGCCATGTCAGACGAAGTTGCAGCCTCACCAAAACAGACATCTGCACGCTCCTCCCCCCGATCGTCTGCAATCTCGTCCCTCCCGGTGTTGGCGGTCTCGTGCCTGGTGTTTGCCTACCACTTGACTCGGCTTTCCCCTCGCCCCTTTCCCTACTCTCGATCACGAGCCGAAACACGCTGTGACTCCGACTACTTCTTTCGTTCCAATCTGTGCATGCAGTCCTGCGATGTCTTTCTCCCCTCTCCATCACTTCCCGCACACCTTTGAGACTCGTGACAACCTCCTCTCGTAGGGGTGCTAGGATACCCTGTCCGACGATCTGCACAGGATGCGATGCTGAGACCGAAGGTGGAGAGAGCAGGTCATAAATCGTTTCGTTGTAGATCTCAAGATAAGAACAACGAAGCAGATATTCGCGTGTCGGTGTCCGTCTGATGTGACCAAAGACGTCTTTCATGGCTCTGGGGATGATACCAGGTTGGTCTTCATTTCCAGACTAGCATGTACGTTGAGCCCACGAGAAACATCCATTTTTTTAAAAAACAAAAAACGGCTTACGAGCGTGAACGTCTTCCCGCTTGCAGTTTGACCATACGCGAATATCACGGCGTTGTAGCCTTCCATCGCAGCCCATACGTGACTTTTGGCGACGGCGGTGTATATCGGCTTGTTTTCGGATCCTGTAAGGACCTCGTCAAAGTGGAATTCCGGAGGAGGAGCCAGGGCCGTTTTAGCGTGTTGTGGCAAAAGTTGGATGGTGTTGAGGGCGGAAACGTCCCAAGCGTCTTGTCCAACCGTCGGGCGAATCCTAAGGACCGGTTGAGCACACCTCTTCAGTCAATACATTCCAACCAAAAATGCGGTACCGAACAGAGACAAGAACCTTGTCTTCTTTGCCGTGTTCTGGCGTGGGCAGCTGACTTTCATCCACGTCCCCCGAGATGTCTCCAGGTTCGACCGACTGAAAGTCGACGAGCACCTCTTCGGGGTCGACCCTGCTCACGTCCATGGACATGTCATCGGGGCCCATGAATAGTCCAGGCGCGGGACTTGTGCCTCTCGGGGTGGAAGGCGTCTTGGGCCGCGACCCATCCTTGGTTGGTGTCCCAGGAACGGGCGCGAGCGACGTATGCACCGACGCTTTGGTGGCTCGAGCCCGCGACTCTGCCGAGAGCGCCGCCTTGTATTTCTTCGCGGTGCCGATCATGGAGGGCGTGGGGAGATCGCTGGTGGAAGTCACAGAGAGGGGCCGCTTGGGCGTGAACGGCGTCAGGCGGGCAATTTTGGATGTGGAGGGCGTGTCCATGGAGACGACGTGGGGCTCGCTCTGGCTGTTGTGGTGAGTGCGGATCTTGGTGCGCGCTGTCGTGTCGGTCGTCGTCCCAGTGGTCGCGGTTGTCGTGATCGTCGTCGTCGTCGTCGCCTTCGTCGTGGCAGTTGGGGGCGTGGATGGAGACCTCAAATTGGGTTTGGTCAACCCTGGGAAATTAGCCAGGACGCGTGGGGGGGTCGTCGACGCGTCTGGATCACGTGCTTTGGTATGGCCCGACGTCGGCGCAGGCTTGGAAGTGAGTCTGGGTCTCGGGCGTGAGGCCATCGCGGCGAGTGCGCTGTGCCAGGTCAGGACTGCCCCCCGGAAGCTGAAAACGATGTGGTGAAGCGCAACACTAGGCGTCGCGATACGCGAGGTTGCACAGTCCGGCTCGCGTCAGCCGAGTACGTCGACACGCTCATCATCGACCAGGATGTTCGGTGCGCGAGGGCTGATTGTCAAGTCCCGCATCCCGGTGATAGGACCTAATATTGCGATTTTTATGTGCGGACCTGCTTCGTCGGTCGAACGAGCGGGCCCTGCGTGCACCAGGAAAGAGATCCGCGACATCCACAGTGCCATGACTTGCCTTTCAGGTCCCGTTAACCGTCAACGGTGCACAACCCCTTTCATGCATTGCGTAGGTTGAACGCAGTCTCGACGACAACTGGAACGAAGCATTGAAAAGGGATCAGCAGATAGCGACTTCCCTTAATAACAGGTAAATCAGAGTTGATTATGGTCTTGTAGTGTAGCGGTTATCACTTGGGATTCTGATACTTATCTTCCCAAAACCCAGGTTCGAGTCCTGGCATGACCTCTTCTTTTTTACGCTCCTTTCTCTTGGATGCGACCTCGCATCCAGACCAGCGTAGCGTTATCGCCTGTCGGTTCTTTCCACAGACCCTGCTTGAGAGCTGATGGGTGGGAACTCGAGTGACTATGACCAAAGCGGGTAAGGAACCCGGCCTAAGCCAAGTTAGGAGAATGAAAGGTGCATTTGAGGCTCACTGAACCCGGTTCCATCTTTCAGGTGTTATTGTATCTCCCATCGTCTTATTTTTTGGGGACCTTACAGCGATATGTGGCTCGGTTCGTGTATGAAAACTCTACCTGTGTCCAGGACCCTCGTCAGCAAACCATGCAGTGACGTTACTGCTTGACGACTCTTTCGTGATCACTCGAGAGCTATGATTGGGTGAAGGTGGCTCAATAGACAAATAAGGGTCCTCGGCAAGTTCGCTTGTCTGGCGTTGGTAGCGGGCGAGGGAAGGAGTCGTGATGGGCCAGAGTCATTTGTTGGGCACTACGTGGTGACGACTTCTTGAGTCCTTGGAGGACGCACAAAGTCAACAGTTCCCTTAACGCAGCGTCTCACTCATTGGAATCTGGGTGAAACGGACATCAACCGCAGGACGCGTTCGAGGTCCGAGCTTAGCGAGCGGCAAGGGACAATGAGCTGCTGACACACTTGAGTCATTTTGACCGCGCGCCACAAGCACCCCCCGCAAATTAACCTGGCGCGCGTTCGCCAGTAATCGCACCGCAAAACCATGCCCACGAGTACCGAATCCGCCGAGACATTCACCTACACACCGTGGGGGCCCATCACCTCCCTACTGCGGCAAACAAGAAAAAACGTAAAGAGTCGAGGCTTGCACCCTTCGCCATGCCCAGACCTGCTCGCTTTAACCCCACCGACTTCTCACCGTTGCGATGCCAGAGAATCGGTTCAAAATCCACAGGCCTCACGGCTTCCTCTGTCCAGACCCGCCACGTATATGGTTAAAGGCAGTACGTACGAACCGCCTGGGGACTGGAGGGCTCCGACACATTGTTGAATGACCAAGTTTTGGCTTAGCATGGTCGGGACTCGGGATTACGAACAGCACCTTAAAAGGCTTGATGCACAATGTTTCCACCAATCAGATCCGGGCCCGTAAGCGACAAAGTAACAACTAAACGCCAGCTTCATTTCAGACGTACAGAATGATAGTCTTTGCAAGGCCGCATGTACGCAAGACGCAGTTGGAACGAAGCGAGCGTTCGGTCGGGTCTTTGCGGCCTGGAGACTGACGTACCCTGGTAGCAGCAAGATATTCCGATTGGCGGGGTCTTTACACATCAAGCTTGCAATGCATCGTGCAAAGGGCCGCGTACACTCATTCGCGAATTGCGCCATACGGCACGCAAAAAAAAATGGAAGGGTTCCGTTTACCCGAGAAGGGCTCTCTGGTATAAAGAGTCTGCCTGGGTGCTCTGTCTCTCCATCGGAGAACTTTCATCCTCTCGACCAGCTTCCCCTCTTCTCATCGTCTGCCATGTTTGCCAAGCTCAGGTAAATCGATCATTATCTTTTGTCCTTGGTCGTTGTGTTGACCAATGTGGGATACAGTGCCCTCGCTCTTTGCGCTACCCTCGTCTCTGCCTTGACCCTCAAGGTTCCCGTCGACGTTGATGTCGGAGGTCTCCTCGACATTGATCTCACCGTTGTCGTCGGCGACCCCCTCGTCGTTGACCTTGAGCTCTGTGTTGCTGGCATTAATGTCGATGTTATCGCCGGAGTGGACATCAGTGGGCAACACGGCTATGGCTACCATGTTCCTGAGAAGGCCGAGCCTCGGTGAGTGTTCCCTGTCGATAACGTTGCACCGGGCGTAATACTCAAATGTTCTCTTTCAGTGATGGATACACGATCAAGGCTGTGAACCCTCAGTAAGTTTATTTCGTAGATCCATTGGATCACAAAGGATGTTGGGGACTGCTGCTGACGATTTTGCAGCGACCATGGTCATGTTTACGGCGAGAGCAACCCGTTCCACATTCACCGTGAGGAACACCACTAGGGGGAGGTCGGGTTGTCTGGGGATGAGTGCTGCTCCCAAGGACTCCGTGGTTGTGCACCTTACGTAGATCCATCCGTCCGGTCTGTCGGGCGGTTAAGTCTGATCATACCCTGGCTTGGGCCTGCTGCTCTCATTTAGAAAAATCATAATTGCATGTGGGGTTTCTCTTATGGGGTGCAAGTCAGAATTGACCCTCGAGATTGGATATGGATGGGGATTGTCTCTTGGATGTGTGATTGAGATGTGCCCCCGAGTTGCTTGTGATGCGTTTGGAATTGTCCTTCGAAGGCTCTGTACATGGTCTTTACCATCTGTTCACCAAGGACCTGCTCATGTTCATTTTGACTCAGTATTGTGTGGGGTTAGTCCTGCTGAGCTTGAGTCAACACCTTGAGCACTGGGACATTGGCCCAAGTGACTTTGTTACTCGATCTCGCTTTCCCGACTTTTCGCTTGTCACCCAAAGGCGTCCAATCTAGTCCAGCCAGGAATGTTGGTATAGTGCACCAATAGGAAGAAAAATTTAGGTATTCTTGTACATCGTCCACCAATGATCACAAGGGAAAATAAACCCAGCGTCTTATGCGTCAGTCATCGACATACAAGCCAAAAAAAGGAATAGAAATAGAGGTTACATAATCATGAAGGGATGAGCGGACGAGGACATGTCGCGCGTGCGTGCGTCAATAATATGGACCGGATTTCCAAGTCATCGTTTCAGGACGCGAGTAGGGGGAGGGTTGCAACGTCAGCAGAAAGGAGTGCGTTCTTCCTCCCAGACAAAGAAGGGATGGTGTGTCCGGCGGCTGATGAATGCAACCCAGTGATGATAAATCGGCTCTGTCATCATTGCATTATTACCAAGCGCGATTTCGAGAACTCCGATGTATTGGTGGCACGTATATAACAACCCATGAAATGAGTCCCTCGCAGAAATTCTCAGAACACTCAGCACCACTGATATACCCATCAATATGAAAGTTCTCGTCTTCGGGCAAGTACCCGTCGCGGCCAGCGGTGATTAGAGATTGACGTACCCTCCAGAGCGTCGGGTTCCATCGGTCTACCCGTCGCTCAGGCTCTAAGTCGAGCGGGGCATACTGTGTACGGTGTCACCCGTTCCGAAACGAAAGCCAGACAGCTAGCTGCAGACGAAGGCGAGTTTTCCCTAATCGTGAGAGAAACAATGTCCTCAGCTCCCATCCAACAGTCTTCCCCATCATCAGCGAACCCACCGACGTACAAGCCTGGATCCATCTCATTCCCACTGTGGACGTCGTTGTCGAAGCGGTCGGAGGCTCTGCCGACATACGCACCATCCCCATTACGCTCCTCAACGCCGTCGCCACCATCGCTCAATCCACCCGGCCTGCCGGCTCGCCGAAGATCTCCTTCATCTATACCTCCGGCGGCTGGGTGCACGGTCCAGGCGAGTTCGTCTCGGACACGACCCCGCTCCTGAACACAGTCCCGTTCGTTGCGTGGCGTCCCCCAGTCGAGCAAGCGGTGCTCACGGACGACCGCGTCAACGGGATCGTCATTCGACCCACGCTGCTGTACGGCAAAAGTGGCTCCCTCTTTGATTCCGTCTTTGAGGCGGCCGCGACGGGTCGCCAGGTCGCGTGGTACGGGAAACCAGGGGGACGGTTCTCGCTCATCCATGCCGATGATCTTGCTGATGTGTACGTCCGTGCGGCGGAGAAGGCGCCCATCCTCCGCGGGCTCGCGATAGACGTCGGCAACGACACTACAGAGCCCGTCGAGGACTTTCTCAAGAAGTTGGTCGAGGTCTCAGGCGCCAAGGGACCGCATGGATGGATCGAACCTGCAACTCGTGCGTTTTAGAATATTTCCCTTGTGATTGGTTCCGGGACTAACGCTTGTGTGATCGGTGGTTAGCGATGGAAGAGGCGTTCGCTAGCACGGTTCTTGTTCGTCCCTACCTTGCCAAGTCTCTCTTGGGCTGGCAGCAAAAGAAGCCAGGGTTGACGGATGGACTGCCCTTGTACTATGCTGCCTGGAAAGCATCACGTGGGTATCAGCTACAAGAGAAACATATTGCACCAAGGCCTTGAACAGAGAGAATCCACAGGGCAAACACTAGGGTGACAGCTTCCCTAGAGCGTTCGAAATGACAGCGTGTATGATGTGAAACAAACCACCATTTCGATCATGCAGTGAATAGAATCCAATCTATGCCTGTTTGGATA
>JBBPTT010001384.1:0-10764 GCA_038094175.1 Boletellus aff. lepidospora | reverse complement strand
GCCCTGGATGTTATGTTTTACCCTCTTCCTTTTTCTTTCTCACCCCTTTTCTCCCTTACCTATGCTTACCTTGATCCTTTGACTCATTGGCCAATGACTTGCACTGCTTTACTAAGCATCTGGCTGTCTATTACCAAACATTCTTCTTTCCCTGTTCCACAGCCTTTGGCTGTGTTCACTGAGTCATCTTTATTCCTATGCATTCCATAGCATTCCACAGTTGCTTAGTGATCCTGTATCCCTGGGGTATATAAATGTTACAGTTTTTCCTATTCCTCCCCTTGATAAGTCCCCTCTACTCTTTATCTAATGACAATGACTACCAACGAACTGTTAGAATCCCTCCACTATCGACCGATCCACCAGACATCGGATGTCTATTCTAGTACCCATCCTATCCCTTCACATTGTCACCTCTTCACCTTGTCTCACCTTCACCATCTCACTATGATGGTAATCACGCATAGCCCCACAGCCACTATCTTTTGATCCCTTGACTCCATCACTGATGCTGCACATTGATACATCAGCCACCCTAGTTACCCATGACTCATCCTGACTCATCCTGACTCATCGCTGGCTGTACGCACAGCCTATCCTAGTACTATATAGTCAACTCCAGTTTGTACCATAGTTCCTCAGCTAGTTCTACGCAATCTACGTGTAGCTTTCTGGCCTCCACAAGACTGCTCACCACAGTTAGTGAGATCCTCTCGTGTCTTTGCACTACACCTCAGAGTGTGCACTCGACTAGTTGCTTTCAAGGTTCTAGACTTAGTGTCGAACCTTTGACCTTGCTGGATAGCTCCATGCAAGCGTAACAAAAGAACTAGCTCTCTTCTTGTCCCTGCTTTTCAGCAGTAGGACTCTAGTCGACACAACTTCACCAGTGTCTTCTTTGGAAGACTAAGACTACCTGTATTCGCCACTCGTCTAGCCGCGACTATCCTCGTTACCAACCCTATTGCTGCCATCATCGGAACGGCCACGATCAAAGCTATCTTTACTCCACAGAATGGATCGGGAAGATAGTACATAAGCATGTCTAGCTTTTGGGACTGGGGATCTTCCTCCAGAGACAAAGAACCACCCCCATGACAACCCACTCCCCCGCCTGTCGAAGAAGACTGCGGACAACCCAGAACCAGAACTTCATCAAGAAATGGTGGAAGTTATCGAGTACCCGCTTCCTCTTCAGAACGAGAGGAGAGCCCACAGGAAGAAAGTGACGCTCCCTTGTCTTCACCAGAAGAACCAGAGGTCCAGGAGTTTCAGCAAGTGCCCCTACCTCCTATAATGTTTGGAATGTCTACCAGACCACCTCGAGTACCAGGAACGACGAGAACAGAATCCCCTCGACCCAGCAGTATCAGAACCATAATTGGACATGGTTCCCCACAAGTTGGCACCCCAGGAATTGGAGGAACCCCGATAGTTGCTACCTCACCAACCCACAGGTCACCCAGGCCATTGTCTACACAATCTGCCATCAGAGAAATGCCCAGTCTGCCGCTGCATTCTGGAAGGATTACTGGAGCAACAAATACTCCACCAACCACCTTTGGAACAACCCCATATCCACCACCTCGACGACCTTTAGCCTTACCCACTGCCCCACCACCTATGCCCACTGCCTACCCTGAGATAATGATCCAGACTACTTCCCCAGAAACAGCTCAACCAGAACAGCCACCCTCGACCATAACCTTTCCAACACAGGCTTTGGTCAGATCTATAGTAGAAGTCCCAGTAATGGGACCACCGTCTATCCCTGGCTTGTCAACCACTCTGGTACAACCCGACCCTACGTTTCTCGTCCCAGCTCCTTTACCTGCCTCCACTACTTTAATAGCACCATCCTTCTTCTCTCAAGAAGAATCTGAAATCTGTGCAGGAAATCCAGGCCCCTTTAATGGAAAACCAGAAGATGCTAAATGGTGGTTTCGTGCTATGAAAGCTTACTTTGCAATCAATCATGAAGTCTATGATGAGCTGGCACAGATTGTTATTCTCCTCAACAACCTCAAAACAGGACTCGCAGCAACCTTCGCAGAGGGATGGTGTTACAAGAAATGCCACTCCTTGGCATGGACAAATACGCCGGGCTACCTTGTTAAGTTTTTCTTCACCTTCTGTTTATGCTTTTGATACTGTGTCTTCTTCCGATAGTCATTTACCAATGGGTTCCCTAACCATTGCCATGCCTCCCATTTTTAATTCCCTCTGTGATGCGCCCGTACCTCTTATGGACATATTCTCCTCAGGTGATTCTCTTGCATCACCTCGTGTTCCCCTTCTTCCCTATATCGATCACAATGTAGTAACCTCTGATGACTCCTTCACGGCCAATTCTTAGTCATACATTTATACCAGATCGTATATAACAGTCTCATGCCTGTACTACTATTCTTCAGCTAGTTCTACGCAATCTACGTGTAGTTATCTGGCCTCCTCAAGACTGCTCGTCGCAGTTAAAGAGATCTCCTTGTGTGTCTTCACACTACACTTTGAGTGTGTGCTCGACTAGTTGCTTTCTTAGGTTTTGGACTTAGTGTCGAACCTTTGACCTTGCTGGATAGCTCCACGCAAGCATAACAGATGGTATCAGAAAATAGACAACATGGTGAAATCCTCTGGGCGGGTACAACTTACTTTCGACCACTTAGAAAAAGATTTCTTTGTCACCTTCTCTCCAGGAGACACTCAGGCAGATGCCCGCAGCAAACTGTACACCTTACAACAAGGCCGGGGAATGTTCCCCATCTTCTGAGCTCAGTCCGAGCTTCTGGTCGCCAATGCTGGCATGAATCATCAAGATGTCTTACTCATCGACCTTCCTAGGATCACTGTCCATCTTGATATCATAAACGTGATGACTGCAGTAGATCCACCTCTGACGTCGTGGCAGAAGTGGATAGAAAAAGCAGCCCAATTCGACCTTATCCAAACATGCACGAAACAATTACGCATCAATCAACCCGACCCTGATGACTATTTCGAACCAGAAATCCCTGATGAAGACCCTGATGCCATGGACATAGATATCAATGACATGGACGTTGACGTCATCATGATGTCCTCAGAAGAAACCCCAGAAGTAAGGAATAAGAGGTCCTTCCTTCAACGAATCGGACAATCCATGAAAGAACGAGTAAATCGATTCCTTAGAAAGGGGGGAAGACAAAACAATAGGCAAGCCTTTCCCTCTACCCACGAAGAACATGATGTTCGGGCAATCAGAACAGATACCTCGGTAACCCGAGTACTGCAGAAATTGGACATCCCGGAGAAAGACACCCTAGAAGTCCTTCACCTTATATGGGGAGATAAAAACAAATCCCCATCAAAAGAAGAATCAGCCACTTGGACTAAAAGAACATTGATAGGATGGACCAACTGAGAAAACACCGCCATAATCGTATCTCCAATTGAAGACTGAGCAATACGACTACCCATCTCCCTGACTGAGGAAGGAACTAGACAATCAATCAAAATCTCCTCCCTAGTTGACAGTGGAGCTAGCAATTGTTTCATAAACAAGAAACTGGTAGAAAGGATGGGATGGCCAACCCAGAAATTAAAGATACCCATCAAAGCTACCAATGCTGATGGAACAGAAAATGAAAATGGGCTGATACGAAGGAGAGTAACCCTCTCCATGACCGTCGACTTGCTACTATTGGAAAAACAGAATTTCCTTATCATCAGTTGCAGAGGAGAAGATGTAATCCTCGGAATGTCATGGCTACGACTGGTAAACCCTGAGATTGATTGGACCAAAGGCAAGATCAATATCCCTAAATCTATCGATCCGATATCGCAGTCACAAGATCATATAGAACAGTGATATCTCTTGTGCTATTTGTCAGCAGATCCAAGCACCCATATTGGCCAGGAATTAATCTGGAAGATAACTCACTCCATGGAGATCGCCCAAGCAGAGATGGTAAACAAAAAGGAAACCATCCTCCCACCTGAGTTCGAAGAATTCCGACAAGTGTTCGAAGAACCTCCTTTAGGCAAACTTCCCCCATCTAGGAAGTATAACCACCATATTGACCTCAAGGACACCTTTGTACCAAAAGTGGCTAAAGTCTATCTGCTAAACCCCAAGGAGTTGGAAGCCTGCAAAACGTTTGTTGATGAAAACCTGAAGAAAGGAACCATCATACCCTCATAGTCGCCTCAAGCATCACCTTTCTTCTTCGTACCAAAGAAAGATGGAGGTCTTCACCCATGCCAAGATTATCGATATCTTAACGAGCATACAGTCAAAAATGCCTACCCTCTACCTCACATTTCAGAACTTGTAGATCAACTAAAAGACGCCACCATCTTCACTAAGATGGATATCCGATGGGGTTATAACAACATGTTGATCCACCCTCCTGACCGATGGAAGGCCACCTTCATCACACCAGTAGGACTGTTTGAACCCACAGTCATGTTCTTTGGACAGAGCAATTCCCTAGCTACGTTCCAAGCCCTCATGAATCACATATTCGCTGATATGATTGCTGAAGGATGGCTAATCATATACATGGATGATCTCATCATCGCTTCCAAACAACCGGGAGAGCATACGGAAAGAACTCGCAGAGTTTTACAACGAATGATGGACAATGATTTATTCCTCAAGCTGAGTAAATGCTCCTTCAACATCACCGAATTTGACTATCTCGGAATGATAGTCCGACCCGGCGAGATTACCCTCGACCCAGGAAAGCTCAAAGCCATCCAAGAATGGAATAGCCCCACCTCCATAAAACAAATCCGTTCGTTCATTGGATTCTGTAACTTCTATAGGAAGTTCATCCCCGACTTCTCTGGGATCAGTCGACCCCTCCATGAGCTAACCAAGAAAGGAGTTAACTGGAACTGGTCGACAGAATGCGAAGAAGCCTTTAGAACCCTACAAAAGGCCTTCATGTCTAGACCGGTCCTCAAGATGCTGGATTCTACCAAACCCTTTACAGTCATGACTGACGCCTCACTCACAGCTTCAGGAGCTGTCCTCATGCAGACAGATGGAAATGGAGATCTCCACCCTTGCGCCTATTTCTCCCGAACTTTCTCTCCCGAAGAACGAAACTATGACATCTACAATCGGGAGTTATTAGCTGTCATCTGAGCACTAGAAGAATGGAGACATTACCTGTCAGGAACTGAACATCAGGTGACGATTCAAACCGATCATAAGAACCTAGCATACTTTAAACAACCCCATAAGCTCTCCTGATGGCAAGCAAGATGGATGCTGTTCTTACAAGATTTCAACATTCAATATCAAAATCTCCCTGGAAACAAGATGGCTCCAGCTGATGCCCTATCCTGAAAGGAGGAAATTTATACTACCAGCAACAACCAAGACATTGTTCTTATCCCTGATGACCACTTCATCAACCTTATTGACCTCGCTATAAGAGAGAAAGTAATCCTCTCCACCAAAGATGATCCCTTAGCAAAGAACGCCATTGCAGCAGCTCAAATGGGTTCTTCGCTCTTTCCTTGAGCAAGTGCCAATGATTGGAAATGGGAGGACGGAATGTTGTATTTCAAGGGACGTCTCTTTATTCCTGAATCACAGCAACAGGCATTAGTCACTAAGATACATGAATCCCCTGCCGGAGGGCATGGTGGATATTTCAGGACCCTGTCCCTACTCCAATGGGATTATTGGTGGCCCAGTCTCTCAACCTTTGTCCAGAAGTTTGTCCATGGATGTGCGGTTTGCCAGAGCAATAAGGTTAACACTCACCCCACCACTCCACTGCCGATCCCCAACCCCATGGAGGCAGACCAACCATTCCAGAATATTTCTATGGATTTGATCACGGATCTCCTGATTTCGGCTGGTTTTGATTCTGTACTGGTTGTGGTCGACCATGGCCTTACGAAGGGGGTAATTTTCCTCCCCTGCAATAAAACCATCGATGCAGCAGTGTTACACTCACTGGGTGGTAAGCGTAAGGACTTGGATAAAGGTCAAGGGCAAGGACAAGGTTACACCCTGTAGGTGCAAAGGTTCAGCATAGAGAGCCGCAAGGGGACTGGGACTGGGACCCTGAGGACACGACCAGTAACAATGACTGGCTGTAGACAAGGAGGAACAAGGAAGTGCCCACTCAAAAGTAGGGCAAGGACTTAGAGAAATCCAGGAGAGGCAAGGAGATGCTATTCCAAGTAGGTCTAGCTTAGGGATACATGGCTGGAGCCTTGGGGTTTATATACCCCATGGATACAGGATGACTAAGCGACCATGGAAGGCTATGGAATGCACAGGAATAAAGATGAGTCAAAGGGACACAGCCAAAGGCTGTGGAACAGGAAAGAAGAAGGTTCCAAAGGAGCACGGCCAGAAGGCTGTGGAATAGGAAAAAGAAGAACATTTAGGTAATACACAGCCAGATGCTTAGTAAAGCTATATGAGTCATCGGTTGATGAGTCAAAGAGGCAAGGTAAGCATAGGCAAAAGGAAAAAAGGGGCAAGATAAGAAAAGAGTAGGGTAAAATGTAACACTGAGTGGGGTTGATCTGGAAGTAGGCCTTCATGGCCTTGATCCATTGGATGGACTCGCTGGACTCCCCTGAGAAGTTGAGGGGGAGGGTGGCCTTGAGCTCAGGCTGAGTGGTTGCCATGGGTACTGGAGGTGGTGCTGAGGTGATGGGGAGTACTGGGGGTGCTTGGGCTGGAGGGACGGTGGTTGGAGGTGCAGGGAGAGTGTTACAATTTTCTCCCTCATTCCTTGTATCTACTTGGTTTCCATCCTTTCCCTCCATCATGCTGGTCCTCTCATCTTCTCCGAGCACTATGATCATTTCCTATTTGTCTTCAGTCCTTTTTCTTGTGTCATCCGAGTCATCTCGGACTACTTCGCTTAGTTACCATTTACTCCTGGTACCTGCTGTGCTTTGATAGTAGTAGCTTATCTCATCCTTCCACTATGTTCCATAGGCTTCGATGATGACTCATCTTTGCCTATATATACCTTTACCACCCA
Organism: Boletellus aff. lepidospora; assembly: GCA_038094175.1. NCBI lineage: Eukaryota > Fungi > Basidiomycota > Agaricomycetes > Boletales > Boletaceae > Boletellus > Boletellus aff. lepidospora. The sequence goes on along the minus strand of JBBPTT010001384.1, from coordinate 3,763 downwards.
TGTATCTCCTCACTCTTGTTCTGCACAATAACACACAGTCTCTTGTTGCTCCTCCAAGTCCCTCAGCCCCCTCTGAGTCTAAAGCCCTCGATCCTTCTGGATCTCATCTTTCTCTTTGTTCTCCTAGGCAGTCAGGACACTGTTGACCTCTTCATGAGAGTCCACCCTGCTGCAGGTTGCTTGAATGACATGAGAGTGCGTTCAGCGTAACAGAGAGTGATGACCAGTGCCTGAGGGGGGGTTGCAAGTGCAGGAGTGAGTGGTCGAGGCGAAGGAGGTCCTAGGCTGAGCTGGGAGAGAGCTGGGGACTGTGTGAGTTGCCTGTAGATGGGGTTGGTCGAAGACAACCCTGTGATTCTTCTGGGGAAGGGGACTGAGGACTGAGGGGCTAGGGATGCAAAGGGATTACTCCAGGGAGGAGTGGGCGAGGTGTTCTGAGGGGTATCCTCTGGTTCAGAGTCCGAGGGAGGTCTGAGGTTCCTGTGGGAGTGAGACATTGTGCTGGGGTGGCCCTTCTCCTAAAGAGGAGGGGCGAGGGGGACTCTTGTTCTTTTGTTATGCTGAACACACTCTCATGTTGTTCAAGCAACCTGCAGCAGGGTGGACTCTCATGAAGAGGTCAACAGCGTCCTGACTGCCTAGAAGAACAAGGATATGAGGGTTTGAGGAGTACTCAAGCCCAAGGGACTTAATGATGAGGGACTCTTCAAGGGATTGAAGTGGAGTGACAAAAGACTGTGTATAATTGCGCAGAACAAGAGTAAAGAAAGTACAAGTGTGGTGATGGTATATATAGGTGGAGATGTGTCAGCATTGAAGCCTATAGAACATTGTAGAACAAATGACTAAGAGACAAGCGGCCATCAAGGCATGGGAACAGTAGTTAAGAGGAAAGATCTGATAGGATCAAAATAGAAGAACAGGTTGGACCAAAGACAAAGAGGTAATGAGTAAAACGTGGAGAGAATAGCCCGTATGTGCCGGTGTAGTGAAGCGATTCGATACAAATGAGGAATAGAGTAGAAGTAAGGGAAAAGATTGTAACAACAAGAGGAGAGACAGCAGTTGCATTTCTTGTAACATTACCTCCGAAATAGACAGGAAGCCCTGCTTCTGATGTCCACACCCACCTCAGTGTCTTCCACAAGGGGTTAGGTTGAACCTCCAGAGGAGCCGGGGGCATTGGCATCCCTGTGTGCCAGGCAATTCTCCACAGAGTGTGCCACACTATGACTGATTCTGCAATGATGTCGAGGACAGTTGTATTGGGAGTGACCGGGCACCGATACCCTACACAATGGGCAGGTGTACTCTGGGCAATCTGGGTGATAGTGCCTGGAATTTCTGCAGGTGTAACATATGATGGAGCGAGGCGATCCAGGAGCAGTTCTAGCAATGAACTCCATAAGTGAGTTGATGAGGGGTTGTAGGACCTGTTGGTCAAATCGTTGATGAGCAATGGCTCTTCTGGATCTAGATCTAGCTCAGGGAGGTGGAGTGGGGATTGGTCTCTCATTTTCCTTGGGGTAAGGGGTGTTGGGTCTTCCAGTTGAAGGGACGTCTTCACTTTGCACCATGCTTGTAGGTGTTGCCATTTCAGCATGGTCATGGGGGGTTGCATCCATTCTGGCAGCGAGGTTTGGATGTGTGGGTTGGTTAAAATATGTGTGGGGAGGTGGCTCAAGAGCCAACAGGTTGGATAGAAATCTGACGCACAGAAAGTCACAGATCTGCACTGGTCTCAGGGTTTGGAGAATGGGCCATATCAAGTCGTGCATGGTGAGGGCAGGAAGTCTGGCTAGGATGGGTAAGATTCTGTGATGGACTATGAGTTCGAGAATGTAGTCTTTCATCTGACTGAGTGCCATCTGTGATAGGGTGTAGGGTGCCACAACCATGGAGTCCATTGATAAATGCTCAGTGTGCTGAGCGAAGGCATGGTAGTGATGATAGAGGTTGAGAGTAAGGGGGAGGAACTCGCTGGTCTCGAAATCAGGATTATGATTGATGAGGAGGATGAGGTGAACATCCTGAAAGATTTTTTCAAGGACATTCCACAGCTGAGTCTTTGATAGGTGATGGAAGCAGTAAATCTCTCCCAGCACTGTGTTCTCGGTCCCGTCAGTGCAATAGTGTTCGAGGGGATTGGTCAGGGAGGTAGGGAGTTCCATGGTCATGGTGGTGTGGTTGTGGGAGGGCTTGGTCGGTCAGTTCCCTTCTTCTTTCTCTCTTTTTAGACCAGGCAAAGGAACAGGTACATTTATTCAGGGTCTGCCCATCTTGAGTTCAGCATTGGGGAATCCACTAAATGTTCCACTTCCAGCCCTGTCACCACTCTCCAGTCCTGCTCCTGTGGGTTCACCACCCTGTGGTGTCTATAGCGTTCTTGTCCTGCTTCAATGGACCCATCTCCCCATGTCAGGTAGAGCCAAGTGGTGTCATGGACACACACTTCTACTGCCCAGAAGTGGGAGTGATTGGCCAGGTCATGGGCCAGGTATGCTAGGTATAGTAATACTAGGGTGGTGGCAAGGGTGATGAACTCGTGGGTTTCGAGGGAGAATTGCATATTGAATGCTGTGGTGGATGATGGTGGTTAATGTTATGATCTTTTCTCTCACATCTACCTTGTTCCTCCTTTGTATCGAGTCCCTCCATTATGCCAGTCCATATGGGCTATTCTCTCCCCATTTTACTCATTATCTCTTTGTCTTCGGTCTGTGCTGTTCCTCTATTTCAATCCTATTGGATCTCTACCCTTAGTTACAGTTCCTGTACCTAGATGGTACCTTTTCTCCTTTGTCATTGTTCCACTGTGTTCCATAGGCTTCCCTGATGACTCATCATAGCCTATATATACCATTAGCTACTCTGTATATTTCCTCACACTTGTTCTATGCAATTACACGTAGTCTTTTGTTGCTCCTCAGTCCTCAAGCACCCCTTGAGTCCTTCGTCCCTTGCTCTCTCTCTTGTTCTCCTAGGTGGATAGGATGCTGAGACCTCTTTGTGAGAGTCCACCCTTCCACAGGTTGCTGGAATGACACAAGACGTGTGTTGCACGTAACAAAAGAACAAGTGTGTCCCTCACCCCTCCTCTCTAGGAGTAGGGCAACCCCAGCACGATGTCTCGCTCTCGACGACACCTCAGACTTCCCTCAGACTCCGAATCTGAGGATACACCCCAGCACACTTCGCCCTCCCCTCCTTGGACCAACCCTTTTGCATCTATAGCACCCCTGCCCCCAGCCTCCCCCTCGAGAAGAATCACAGGGTTGTCCTTGACCAACCCAGTGAATCTATCCGATGGATCAAGGCTATGAAGGCCTACTTCCAGATCAACCCAACCCAGTACTCCTCTGATGAAGTAAAGACTGTGACCACCTTGAACTGAATGAGCAAAGGACGTGGTGTGTCCTTCTCAGAAATGTAGTATGACTGGATGGCTGACAAAAACATCCCCTCTACTGAGAAAACCTTCAACAAACTTGCCACCAACTTTGAGTCCACCTTCTTCCCCTATGATATCAAGACCACTGTGTGCCTTGAACTCTCATCTCTCTGTCAGAAGTCCACCAAGAATGACGATGGCTTTCAGAAATATATCACCGACTTCCAAAACCTCACAGCCAAAGTGGGCATCACTGACGATGCCACTCTCATCCATATGATAACCAGAGGACTAGATCAGCATATCACCATGTTAATCCTTTCCATGTCCACCATCCCTGACACCATCAATGGATGGATCGAAAAGGTGAAA
>JBBPTT010001383.1:0-10766 GCA_038094175.1 Boletellus aff. lepidospora | reverse complement strand
GTGACAACCAACCTTAAAATGGGCATAAGGCGATGGCAAAGGAGCCAGCGCACGAGTGCCAAGGGGAGCAGCACGCGGATGAGGAGGGCCTCAGCGACTACAGCCCACACAGCCAGGACACGCCAGGCGCCAAGGTTGACGTGCCTGAGTCGTCTCGAGTTGCCGAGGATGCGGGACGAGTGGCAGAGAGGCTTCGGGGGGCATTAGGGCGCAAATCATGGCTGCTCAGGAGGTGAAAAGCTGCAAGCGCTGTGGAGCGCATTGAAGCGGATCAACAAACGTGGAGAGCGGGGGTGGAGGACCTGCCCAATGCATGCCAGGGGGTTTGAACTACCCAGAATGGGAAGTACAGGCGGCCGGCGCATTGGGGGGCGTCGGGGACAGGAAACGTGCAAAGGATGCCAGAGAGCGGGTTGCGGTCCATTTGCAGCACCTGGCTCTGCCTCCCTCAAAGCCTCTGATGCTGCTGCCAATATGAAGGCTTGAACCCCCATTTTTGCAGCAGTCCTCCTGTTAAATGATGCTTGGACTCAAGGCTTTCGTAGCATGGGTAGCGCACCTGGTTGGTTGCCAAAGTTCGCTGAAGGCTTGCCTTTGGACTTTTTGGCACTTTGCCGAAAATCCCACACAACTGGCCCCGGGGACTTCTCCGCCCAGGTCTAACAAGCAACTGGGGAGCGGCCACTTAGTGCTTTCATTTGGCGAGAAGTATACTGCATTTACTGCGAGTTTAATGCCCTACAACTGACAGCCATTCAAAGGCGTGCTGGCAATATGGACGGCCCCCATCCCTTCCTTGTTGGTGACATTCCTGAAGAACTAGAAGCGGAGGACGGCATCCACCAAACTGAAGCCGAGCGGACCATTGCCCTTGGATTTTCAGACCGCCAGGAGTTGGTTGCTGGGTTTCGTAAACAGAGGGTGCAGAAGGTTAACCTCTCAAGGCTTCGGATGGAGTTTGAGAAGAATTTCTCCACAACAGCCATTCAGCGGCTGCGAAGGCGCCATGCTGTGGCCATAGACGATGACCTCGTTCATGAGAAGGAGGACCCAAACCTGGCATGGAGCGTACGGGAACACTATCTGGACTATTTTTTACTCATTCCCGCCCGAAAAGGCCTGGATGTAATCTTACCAAATAGCCATGGGGATCCAAGCTATGTTTTCAGACTTGACCTCCATAAACGACATAAGCAATGGCAAGCACGGCATGCCAACCTGGAATTTGACCCGACTGGCCGCATGCTATATGTTGGCACATGTGGACAAGAAGAAGTCTGGTTAGCGATGGTTCCTCGTTCCTACACGAACGAGGACGGACTGGAGGAGGACGAAGCTGCCAACCAGGCAAGGCGTCCAGTGCTTGGGCATTTAGAAGGCCGGAGTTCCTCCCTGAGCGAAAAGCACTACTGCCAGGTTGTCACTTTTCTTGCGCATCAGCTCAAATGCCAGTCATTCCGGGACATTTATCTCAGGAATGACTTTCCGGGTCTCACACTGCAGGACTTGAAGAACTCAACCAATTTACTGTATGTTAGCCCATTCCTGCATTCCCCCCAATGATGGGCCTGTGCAAGCTCCGCGATGCTAATGATAATTCAGAGGTGAAGGTCAAAATAAACCAATCTATGAGCTGCGACGGCAAGATGTGCAGGCACTACACGATTGGATTGAAGATAGCTGGGATGAATGGGTTGGCACTGCCACCACGAGCGGCATCGATCCCTGGCAGGATAGTGCCTTCCTCATGAATAACGTTCCAATTGCCATTTCGTGTAGATATGGGCAGAACCAACGGATTTGCTCTTCAACACAGGAAGAGCGCGACGAGGAGTCAAGGCATTGGCAGAGACTTCACAGCTACTCTCATATGCGGTCATTAACAGTGGCACTTGCGTCGCATATTAAGTAAGTTTGTGCTCTCAGGTTGTAGGTGTTTTGAGCTGAATTGGATGAATTTACTAGGTCGGTCCCAGTGGATAGATGGGACGTAATTCCAGCTGAAGAAATAGTAGAAGCGTACGGCAATGGCATATACGATGCACCAGGTCCAGAGGAGCGGGAAAGGGTCAACCTTTTTGAGCTTCCCGTGTTAGATGAATCAGGCCAGGAGAATAGGATCTATGGCGAGGATGGACGCCGTATACCCCGGAGGAATGCCTTTGTACAGTCGCCCGTCTACAATGGGATGCTGTTCAACCTGTCTACGATACACGAGCTTTTTCTTCTGGACGGACTGGACAATAATGGCCAAGAACAGGAGGTTACCCCGCACTACGTTTATCCAATGGCAGGCCTGTGGAAGTTTGGACACTTCCAAGCCCAGGGCGTAATGACGCCTTTTGCAAAGAAACTGAATGCCTTGAATTCGAGGCTCAGGCAGCGATTTGCGGTCGGAGATGAAGATACTGACCCCCTTACCAGGGGGCTTCCCTTCGTTGAAGGAATTGCCTGCCAAGGCTACAATCGGTTGTCCCACCGAGTTCGGGCTGAAAATAGATATCATGAAGTTCAACTTGGTCTGCTTACAGCTGCCCTGTCTGGGACGTATTCTACTTCAGCGTCGAATAAGAGCAAGGCCCAAAGGTTCTACGAGAGCTGTAATGAATGGCTGCCGTTCGAACGTTACCACGAGAAGATAGCAGGTACCAACGTAGACACGTCTACTCGGATTGAAAACGTATACCGGGTTTCCTTGGGCAAGATACCCATACGCCATCGCAATGGCAGGTAGGCGTCATACCTCACTCGGCGCTTCAGGCACTTACATCTGTTGCTTTTAGAGTCATTTTCAACGAGTTGATTGCTCCATTGGCAGATTTATGGCGTAATGCACAGCTGCTGGAAGAAATCAAGGGCCATTTGTTAATTTTCAAGCCAGATGTAAGCTGCTCTGATTGGCATGCAGCAGGACGCTGAAGTTTTCCAAGATCCTTCCCCAAGTTTTTGAATGGACCACATACGGCCTATGCTCTTTATTAAGAATAATTTGGGCCAAGTTCAAGCAGCACGCCGGCATGAAACAAGAGGTCCCCCACTACTGGATAGAAATTACAGCTGCTCTAGAACGAGCGCTTAACTATGCCCATACGGGCAACACCAAAGTGCTCACTCGTGCGCTCATGGACCCCCTATGGCTGTCGCTTTCGATTCTAGAGGATGGACTGCCGTCGTTGTCGCCTGTCGTTGTGCTGCTGCCTTCCGTCCCCCCTCAAGCTGATATTCGGCTGCAGGACTGGCCGGTGAAGTCTAACGAACCTCTTATAACAAGCAAGAAGTCGCAGGCATTTAATTATGGACAAGACCACTATGAGGTTACTGCATTTAAATAAGTTTCATGCACGGTCTGATCCCAATACCAACAGAACTATGCTGCAAGCTTTATGATCAGACATGCGCTGGTCCACTTGCCCTTCGATTATCATCCATCTTTCCCCTTTCAGACAAGGGCATTGCTCTTTGTATTCCAAAGGGCTTTCAAACTCTACGTATCAGACGTTATATGCCTAGTAAATGAACGCGTCCAACCCGAACTCAGCCAGTGGTCAGGTTCCGATGATCCCGTCTTGCAGGGGCATGCACGCGAGCGTAAAGCATCGTTGGAGGCCTGGAGTAAACAGGACTACCCATTAGCTTATGGGGAAAATGCATACTCAAATTTAGTTCGGGCCATTTGCTCAGATCAGGGCCGTCTTCGAAACGGCTTGCCCCTTTCAGACCTTGGTAAGAAGAGCCCATGTTGGTTCTCAGAAGAGGCTGTAGGGGCTGTAGTTGCCTCTCGAATCAAGCCCCCATTCTGGAAAGGCGGGAGGTCGTTCTATGCGTTCAAATGTGCAGTTTCAGCAGCAGAGAGGCTATTGGAAGGAAGTCTGAAGGATCAGAGGATTCAGACGAGAATTATCGACCTCATTTCCCAAACAGTCTTGTTTTGCAAAATCAACAACGTTCCATGGGCCCCGAACCGCACTGGCAATGTAGGGCATCCTGCTACAGCAGTTGGCCATATGACGTGGATTAACCTTGGCCAGGCTATGCCGCCCTCACGAAGCCTGCAAGGCCCTTCTGAATATGGTGACCTTGAGCATGCTGCACAGGAAGCATCGCTGCAGGACGCCAATGCTGATTGGTCGTGTACTGGCCTTCGGATTCAGGACCTACACGCTATTATTGGCCATCAAAAACTGCCGACTGAATGGAGCCTCAATGCCATGGAATGGAGTTCATCCCCCGATGCTGCCTATGTTAAGGACACTTATACTTGGGCCCAGATGTCCTATAGGGGCACTCAACCGCTGCACCAAATTGCGATCCTCGTTGCCATCATGTTTAGCAGAATCCTTCCAAATGTTTGTGCTAAAAAGGAGCCGACTTTTCAGGCCACTAATGATGAGGACACAACGGAGCGTGTCCGACGAGTTTCCTGGGACCCTGTAGAGTCCTCTCGAAAGGGGATGTCTCAGCCAATTCCTTTTGTAATCATGATGAGCACGTTTATCATGGCGATTTATGAACCACAATCACCTTTGCGGCGTCACATGGCAAGGAATGGCCAGAGTCTTGGTAGACCTTGGACCCAAAAGCACGGTGTGTCTCTCCACAGCACAGCCGGTCACACCGGCGTTTCAATGTCCCGTGCTCATTGCTGTATGATAGGCAGCAAATCGATCATACCGTTCAACCTTGTTAGGCTTGGGCTGGCAAAGTCCATGGGCACTGGCATCTTCAAGTCCGCAAGGTTTGCCGTCTCTTGGGCTCTGCTCACAGCGGACGAGCTGGCATCCTTTCACTCTCAGCTTGTTGACGGCCTTCAGGATATCAAGCACCACGGCCCATTTCGGGTACTCAGCTTCGTATTTGGGCTCAAAATGGCACAAGTACTGGCAAAAAGAGGGGAAGCGGTTGCAAGGCCGCTTAATAAGAGGCCAGCTGAAGATCCCGAAGAAGGTTTTTCAGCCAAGCGCTCTAGAATATAGAAGTGCAGCCTTATCATATTTACTGCTGAGCAAAATCTAGCATGCTTTCATGCAAGTATTTCATTGGTTCTTCACTAGCATCCTCAATGCTAGTTATAGCTGCCGTTTGTTGAAGTTTGCTGCGCATACAAAGGGTGAGGGCGGCGTATATACCCTAGTAGCATGCTGGCCGTCGTTCTTGGGCATCTCTAAAGCAATATGCCTGTACGCTGCAAATATTTCCCGTGAATGGGCATAGTCCCTTGTCCGCACGCTAGAGAACAGCGATGCAGCACATAGGGGCTGATGGAAGGCGCAGTTAAGGCCATTGCAAGTTGGCAGCGCCTAGGCCTAGCTAAAGGAAGCCACAGTGTCAAACGAATTCATCAAAGGCAGCTTCGACTAATGACGCAGGCCTAGCATGCTTCTTGCCCGCTCGAATGCTGCCGTTTGGAGCCCGGGTCATAAGTCCAGGGGGTGCTCTTCCCGGTGCCCCCATTTGACCACAAGAGCCATGCCCTCAGCCCCGCACCGTTCAAAACTGGCAATGCTTCTGCGTCCGAAAACCAGCGCAGCGCCTTGAAAATGAAAGAGAATGCATGCAGCATGCCGTGCATCATTCGCCGGCAGCCGCATCCTTACGCCCCCGTCGCCATTATCCCTGTAATTCCTCACGCTTGCGCACTGTAAGCCCTACTAGTCACGTGCCTTAGCGCCCCTTGTACCTGTACGCCGCAGCCACTCCAGCAGAGCGTGGCCCAGTTCGCTTGTTCGCCCGCCTCTCAGCGTTTCCCGCCGTTGGCCACGGCAGGCTTCCGCTTTTTTTTGAACTTCTCCCACCTCGTCACCATCTTGTCAACTTCCTGGGTCCTATCGATTGCAATCTGTTCAACCTGGACTTACCCCGCCGGCTTCGTTCGCATTCCCGCTGGTGCACAGACGCTGAAGCTACGGCCAAGGGTGCATCCAAAGATGCCCCGCCCCACTTGGACCGTGGAAAGCTGCCTGAGCGGCCCCTTGATGCAACTGATGCAAGTTCCTCGGGGAATGCATCTTCCGCTGCGGCCAGCTCAGCGCTGCCACCTCCTGCACGTGCCCGTACAAAAGCGTACAATCACGGCGGTTACGCGCAGCAAATCCCGGGCTGTGGCGCCCGCAGTCAACGCCGCCGACGCCGACGCCGAATCTGACGCTGCCATCACTGCCGCCGGCCCTGCCGCTCTTGGAACTGACGCCGCCACCGAAATCAACGCCAGCCTCGCTGACATCTTGGGCGAGTCAGCCGACCTCACCGACGATTCTTTCTACGGCGATTTACCTGGTCTTGTGGCGCCTTCAAGTCAACGAACGTGGGCATCTACGACTTCGAGCAGCCTCAGCTCAATATCCTCGCCGTCACCAACCCGTTATAGTTCTGATTCTGGTTCTGACTCCGATGACTTCGTAATCATCAGCACACGCCCACAAATGCCGTCTATCGCTGAATATCTGTAGGCAGCCCCGACAAAGCCGCCCACCCTGGCTCCGGGTGACGCTACGCCAGAAGCACTACGCCGGTGGCAACTCGGCTGCCTCCAGTACTTCCACCGCAAGGGCGTTGCAGGTGAAGGCCAAGTCAAATGGGTCGCGTGGGACTTGCTTGACCCGCGGATCCAACAGCGGATCGCAATCGACGCGGAGCGACTCAGTGCCTTGGCGGCCGGTGAATTCATCACGGTACTACGGACCGCCTGGCTCCCCAGTGACTGGGCCTCCGACCTCCGCATCAAGGTGATCGCGCCCTTTTCAAGACTGGGCTATCGAAGTACAGGCGCTGAACTCGCCTTTGGTCGACGCCGCTGCCTTTATGGCTGACGACAGCCTTCGATGCCACTTCGAAGCTCATATGAACAAGGAGCTGGCCTTCGAGTATCGAACGCCGGGTGTGAAGAACGAGGCAAACCTGCGCAAGGGGACCGAAAAGATGAAACGCTTGGATGGAAAGCGCCTTCGTGACACCCGTATGCTACGCGAACGCGCTGACTTTTCCTTGCGTACCGCAGGGCTATCGAAGCCCAGCGATGTTTCCCAGTCCGCATCCCTGTTTAAGACAAAATCGACCTCGGGTTCCAACGCTGCGCCTCCGCGTCTACCCGCCCTAACTGATAACGAACGCCGTATACTACGCGACAACGAGGGCTCTTTCAAGCGCTGGTTACCTTTCCAAAAGCATGCCTCACAAACCTGTCCGAACGGGTTCCCAAACCCGGCCGCGTATAAGACAACCGCCGCCGACAACATCAAATGCCCTTCGCCATTGAAATCGTCCTCGTCCTCGGCTCGCCCCAGTTCAGCCAAAATTGGTGCCTCGGCGGCAGCGGTGGCAGCGGTGGGAGCCGAGGAATATGCTGCAGTGGCTGTTCCCTCAGCTGTGCTGGGCAATGGCACAGATTCTGGTGAAGAGTGCGTGCCTCCCATTTCATCGTCACAATTGTTGTGAACCTGCCATGTTTTAGGTCCTCACACCAAATTCCTCATCGCTGTGGAAGCCCTTATTGACCGCGACTCCTCAATAGCTCTGGTTGACGCGAGCTTGGTGTCGTCTCTTGGCCTTCGGGCCTTTGACCTGCTACGTGGCATTTCTGCTGGCATGGCTATTTCTTCGTCGCTTCCTACATCACCTTCTCGTAGAACAGCCCTGTCTCGCTATGTTCACTTGTCTGTTTCCTCTCTAGATTCGCTCTTCCACAGCCGAAAGGTTCGCGCACTTGTAGCAGCCAATCTTATCAAGCCCATTCTCCTGGGACTCCCTTTCCTTGAGCATAACAGGGCTGTCATCAGCCATGCATCCTGCACTTGTTTTGTGACAGGGTCAAATTATGACCTGTTGAATCCCCCTGCGCCTGTGCCCCCATGTTCCCCAATTGCATTGCTGGCTTCCCATGCTAGGCTGGACCTTGTTGAGTCGCATTCAGGCCCTCTTGCCACTATTGACTGCGTTAGCCCAGTGCAGGACTGCATTGCCGGGCTCACGTTTCTTGAAGACTTGCATAAACGGAACGACAGGATGAAACCAGAGTTTGCTGTCCACTTCCCCCCTGATATTCCGCATTGTGACAGCCTTCCGGATGGTGTGCTGTTCCGTGTTCGCCCAAGAGATCCCGGCAAAGTAATTCAACTACGCCCGTATGGTTGTCCTCAAAAGTATAAAGCGGCTTGGCACACGCTATTGCAACAACAAATCACGGCCGGCCACTTGCGTCCACCAACCAGCGAACATTCTTCCCCTGCCTTCATCCCTAAAGCGGATGCCGCTGCATTTCCTCGAGCGGTCAGCGATTTCCGGGTGCTCAGCAAGAATACAACGCCTGGCAACCGCCCTCTTCCACTGATCTCCGATATTCTCCGTGGCTGCACGAAGGGTAAGATTTTTGGAAAATTTGACATGACTAACTCGTTTTTTCAGACAAAGGTGCATCCCGACGGCATGAAATGGCTTGCGGCCCATGCACCCTGGGGCCTTTACGAATGGATGGTAATGCTGATGGGGTTGCGGAACGCACCTGCATATCACCAATGGCGCATGACGCGTGCTCTTTGACCCCTTATTGGGCGCATCTGCCATGTGTATTTGGACGGCGCTATCATCTGGTCACAAACTGCCGGGGAGCATGACAAAAACGTTCGGGCGGCACCCTCTGCCCTGCGCGACGCTTCCCTCTTCTGCTCGTCAAAGAAGGCTTCGCTATTCTGTGATGAAATTGGCTATTTAGGGCGTCGTATTTCTGCACATGGCGTCGAAGCCGACCCAAACAAGATTGGCAAGGTCTTCGACTGGCCGCGGCCGCGTTCTGCAAGCGGCGTCCGCCAATTCCTGGGCCTTGTCCGTTACCTTGGAGGCCATCTGCCTGATCTTGCGCGCCATGCCTCCATGCTGAACGCTTTGATGACGAAGGCCGCCAAGCTCGCCTTCCCAGCATGGCCGCCACGCCATCAGGCAGCCTTTGAGGGCATCAAACAGCTTGCAGTCAGCCCAGCTTGTCTCGCAGCCATTGGCCATGAAAACCCTGATGAAAATATCATTTTCCTGGCAACAGACGCTTCTGATTATCATACAAGCACAGTCCTCTCTTGGGGACCGGACTGGAAATCTGCACGACCAGTTACCTTTGGCTCTGAACTGCTGCGGGATGCTGCGCTCAACTACCCTGTCTACAAGAAGGAACTCCTTGCCATTGTCCGTGCATTGAAGAAATGGCGTGCGGACTTATTGGGTGCGCACACCGCCGTTTACACTGATCGCCGTGCCTTGCAGAATTTCGACACTCAACGTGATCTATCTCGACAACAGGCGCGATGGGCTGAGCTCATGTCGCAGCTTGGCCTAGAAATCCGTTGCATCCGAGGAGAAGACAGCGCTGTCGCAGATGCCCTGTCCCGCCGTTGTGACAACGGTTTACTGGATGAAGATACCCCTGATGCAGTGGGACTCGCCGCTGCCTTGTCTCGCTATCCCGGTGCTGGAGACATGGCAATGGCGGCTAGCAACGTTTCCCTTCTGCAACACGATTGAGCCCTCACCCTACAATTTCTTCGAGGCTGCGCTGATGATTCTTACTATCGCAAGCTCTCCTCACTTCTGGGATCCCTGCCTAACTTGTCGGAACGCGGAGGCCTTTTGTTCCTCAACAACCGACTGGTCGTACCGGACAATAAGGAATTGCGCACGCGTTTGTATCACCTGGCGCATGGCGCATCTAGTCATTTTGGGGCCGGCAAGAGTTACGAGACGCTATGCCGTTCCTTTTATTGGCCCGGCATGCGACGAGGTTTGATTGGCTATTATATCCCCAGCTGTGTGGCGTGTATGCAGCACACGAAGCCAGCGGGTCCTCTGCATCCCTTGCCAGTCCCTGGTGCTCGCGGCAGTTCTGTCGCAACCGGCTTCATAGGCCCACTGCCCGAAGACGACAGGCACAATATGCTGCTCACAATGGCCGGCCGTCTCAGTGCCGGCATTCGCCTAGTGCCGTGCCGGGACAATATTTCTGCGCGCGAATTGGCCCGTCTGTTTTACAGCCTCTGGTTCTGCGAAAACGGGCTGCCGACTGAGGTTGTCTCGGATCGCGACAAGCTTTTCCTCTCCCGTTTCTGGAAATCACTTCATCAACTTACTAACGCTTCATTGAAGCTTTCCAGTGCCTGCCGTCCACAAACTGATGGCGCCAGCGAGCCCACTAACAAAGCTGCCAGCCAGTGCACCCGGTACCTCGTTACGCGTGACCAGCGGGGTTGGGTTCGTCCACTGCCTCGGGTGAGATTTTCCGCCATGAACTCAGTAAACGCGAGCACTGGTTTCTCACCTTTCCAGCTCCACATTGGACGCACACCGCGGCTGATTCCTGCCCTTGTTCCTCCCAACGAGCCTGCTGAGGGCGGGCTTGATGCTCAGCACTTCCTGGAATGGCTGCAGGCAGGCGTCTTAGAGGCGCAGGGCCACTTGCAGGCCGCAAAGGCACCGCAGGCAGTCTTGGCAAACAAACACAGGTCTGCGGGCCCTCGGTTTGTGGTCGGGGGTCGCGTGATGCTGCCAACGAAGAACCGCAGGCGTGACTGCATGGCTGGTGAGGATGGACGCGTTGCAAAGCCCATGCCCCGTTACGATGGACCAGACCGCATTATCGCTGCCAACCCAGCAGCATCCGCGTACACGCTTGGCCTCCCTGCATTCTCCCGCATCTCTCCGACCTTCCACGCCAGTCACCTGCGAGCATTCAATGACAACGGCGCCACCATGTTCCCCACGCGCACTCACCATCCTCCAGAGCCAACCTT
>JBBPTT010001382.1:0-10767 GCA_038094175.1 Boletellus aff. lepidospora | reverse complement strand
CCTCGACGATTTTCAAGCCTGGACCGGGCGATGTCCAGCACGAGTCCCTGTGCACTGAGTGCAAGAAGGTGCAGCATGCGTGTTTCAGCGAGGAGAATAAGGGATGCATGCGATGTCGACAACTGAAACTCATGTGCAGTAAGTCTCCGGGTTGCGGAAAGGCTGGTCAGGGAAAGAAGAAGACAATGACGATGAAGCCGGCGGGGATGGAGAGCGCGCCTTCAGCCTCAGTGAAAGGCAAGGGCAAGGAACCTGGTAAGTCTATCTCCATCAGTCCCACATCTGCTAACAGTTGTGTAGTCCGGAAGCGTCAACCGTGTCAAAAGCCGTGGCCAAACCCTCCAAAGGGTGTACTCGAGTTGACCGATACCGATGGCGAATCCGAGCCTGCAAGTGAGCATGGGGAGCCGACGCCAAAGAAGTTTACACTCGTCTTCAAGAACAAGAATGCACCAGCGAAGGAGAAGATGGCCTATGCGATTGCGGCCATGGAGACTACGGTCCGATCTTCACAAGCGGCCATTCAGAAGGAGATCACCGGTCTCGCGGCTGTTCAAGCTTTGGTCCAGAAGCAAATTACAAGTCTTTCCAGGTTGGCGATAGACATGGGGAGTCAGCTCGAGCAAATCAAGCTGATGAAGACGGTGATAAAAGATTTGTAGTCATGTCTGGTAAGCTTCTCTTCACATCGTCTACTTCTTGTATTTGTGTATTTTCTTGTGCGCATGCAATCGTGTCTTCGCGTCCAGTCTGCCTCTGCGTGATCCCTAAGTACAAAAATTTTTTAAAAAATGGTAAGAAAAATGACTATGAAACAAAAGAATTAAGGAAATGATTGTATGACGCCCGTTTGCAAGGTACCCCTCGACTTGTTTTCATCGATCAACTTCCGGACTTCTACACCCACGGCGGTAGTCCAGATTCGAAGGGTTTGGATAGGGGCTTCAAAGGAAAAGCATCGTTAAAGGAATAGAAATGATGACCCGAGTACAAAGATATCAAAAATCCCACATTAAATAAAGGGTTTACCATTGACGATCTGTTTTGTTGTTTTTGTTTTTGGAGAGTGAGGATGTGAGACGCCGGTCGAATCCCGGGGTGAAACAGAGGTCTCCGGACTAAACCCAGGGTAGAAACGGAATACATATACTTTTTGATATGGTGGACTGCTAGTCATGAATGACAGTGGTCTCCTCTTCCTCAACGTCATCCTCTCCATCTTCCTCCATGTCGAACTCATCCAGCTCGTGGTCGTCCAAACCAGTCAAGTTGGTGACCAAGATGAAGACCTTCGTCCTTGGAAAGTAGGGTAGCAGATGAAACACAGCATACTGCAACTTAGAGATGGTGCTGTCCAACTCGGCCAGCAGGTACGAACCGCCAGTAGTCCAGCGAAGGACCACCATTGGACTGAGGTAGCGTGGCTTCGTCTTCCGGTTTAATTCTTTCTCAATCTGGGAGTTCTGGACCAGAATGAGATCGCCAGGACAGTACTCGTGATCGTGAATTCGATTCTTGAAATGTGCCATAAAATGTTTGATAGATGCGAAATGAGATTGGAGGATGCGTTTGTGCATAGAGTCGATATCTTCCTGACGCTTTTGGAGCTGCGAAGCTTGCCAAGCAATCAGGGCTGTTGTAGAGACGTAATCAGTATTTGGAGCGGGGATGAGAAACGTAACCTCTGCGAGATCAAATGGAAATAAAGGTTCAACGCCATGAACCATGAAGTATGGTGAAAGTCCGGTGGACTTTAAGATTGTGACACGCTCTGCCCAGAATACAGAGTGAGCGGTCGCAGTCCAGCGAACCTCTCCCCCCAAGGTACTTTTGACGATGGCCTCCCAGACATCAAAGTGACACCATTTGACCAGGCCGTTCGCCTGCGAGTTGTAAAGGGAGATCCGGATATGGCGAATGCCATACCGGGCAGTGAGGAGGTCTAAAGCTTGGACGAAAGTGGAACCGTTGTCAGTGATGAGCTCGGAGACAGCGCCCCATCGACAAAGAATATCCTCGAAGATAAAAGAAGAAATAACCGAGGCGTTCTCCGACCGCAACATACACCATTCCGGATACACCGTAAGAGCACACCGAGCCTGGACGATGAAACGATAGCTGCCGGAGTGTGGCATCAACATTGTATTGATGTGGACTTTGCGAAAAAGTCCACCAATGACTGGAAGGGTAGGCAGGATATAGAACCAGGAGGTTTGGCGGATTTGGCATTCATGGCAAGTTTTGATGTACCACTTGACGTCGTCGACCAACATAGGCCACCAGAATCGGAGGAGCAAACGAGTCCGGACTGAGAAGACACCCTTGTGCCCGAGGTCATTGTGAGCCTCCTTAATGAGTCCATATCGTCGCCCCAGAACTGGAACCAGCTGATGTCGGCTGTGAGGTTCACGACAATACAGAGAGCCATTGAGAAGAAAGAATCGTGTAGCCGAATTGATGAAGGACGTGTAGTCCCCATCTGTCATGTTAGCAGGACAAATACGAGTATCGAGAAAGGAATGAATAAGTTCGATCCGGGCTTCTTTTGCAAGAGCCTTTGGGGATCGAGGCATCAAAAGACTGGGACCTTCGAAGTCTGAGTCCAGAGCCAAGGTCGAGTTGTGCAAGACGGCATGGAGTTGAGGAGGCAAATGAGATGGTCTACAAAAGTTAGGGGCTGCATCGAGACGCAAGAGATGATAATTAAGCAATGAAACTGCAAAGGAATAAGCATCGTCAAGCCAGTCTTCGTCATCGTTATCGTCCACTGGATCGTCTTCTGAGGGAGGGCGCCGAGAGAGCCCATCTGCACCAGTATGACGGGTTGCAGGGACATGGATGAGATGGAAATTGAACAAAAGGATTCCGGCGATCCACCAATTGATGGTCACGCTCGGTTGGAGGTCCAGATTATTGATCATCTCTTTGACGTACTTGGCGTCCATTTTGACTGTAAGATTAGCAACTCCAAAGATAAAGATCCGGACTGCGTGAAGAGCGTGAAACAGTCTGTAAAGTTCGAGTTTAGCCTGCGAGTAGTGGCTCTCGACCTCCGTCAAACTAATGGAGCCAAAGCGATTAGGGTAACGACAATTATCATTGCCCTCCTGGGAGAGGATGTAGCCAACCGCGACTATGGACATGTCGACGGTGAGGATGACCGGTCGACCTGACTCATAATTGAGGCGGCGCAGGGCAGGAGAGAGACATATTGTGTCCTTGAGACGCTGGAACGCAAGTTTTTGCTCGTCACCCCATTCGAAGGGGACATCCTTCCGGGTCAGATTGACCAACGGATGGGCAATAGAAGCGAAATCTTTGATAAAAATACGAAGAACACCACATATGCCTAAGAAACCGCGGACGTGCATGAGGGTTTCACAGTCCAGCCAGTCTCTGATCTTCTGAACCTTGGCCTCGTGGGGGATACAGCCTTCTGCTGTGCACTTGTGGCCGACGACAGTAGCATCCAGAGCAGCAAGTACGAATTTCCTGGCGGAGACAGTCGCGCTGATGTTTTGCAATCGCTGAAGAATACGGTGTATGATGGTGAGATGCTCCCAGATGAAGCGACAGATACCCAGGTTATTGGCGATGGTTTCGTAGGAGCCATCCGGATCTTGATAACGCGTGGAGACAGATTTGACCGGAAGGTCATCAATAAAGGGGTAGGTATGCTTGGGGATCTCGTCCTGCAGAATGAAGGACATGTCCACCTGATAGATCTGGACCGCGTTAGTATAACCCATCGGGACAGTGGTGAGATGATGAGGGCCCATGGAACTGTTGAATGTCGTCAAGTCCCTCGAGTCCGGATGAAGAGGTTGCTGGTCATATCCGGCGAACAAGTCCAGCATCCCATACACTGCATATCCAGCGAAGGACTCTGCGAAGTGCTCGACGAATGGGGGAGCAGACAAGTCATGGATGATGACACCGTTGAGAGGTTGGAGATCGTGGATGAGGCGAAGGGTCTTGCCGTCCTGCTTGAGGATGTAGAACCAGCGGGATCGGTAGGCAGCAGTGGATGGTTCATACATGCCAGAGGCGATATGATCTTTGATGATCTGTATGACGTCAGTCCAGATCAACGGAGGAACGGGGATATTCCATAACACCCAAGGAGTATGGGGCATGGTAGGAATTTTGACCGGTGGGAAGTAGCGTTCATCGAGACAACCGTGCTCAGTAGGGATCCAAGCAAAGGCCATCTCGTGCTCACAAATGAGCCAACGGATTAGCTTGACTTCTTCTGGCCAAAGCCAGTTAGCAGGATCGAGATCTAAATTGTCAGTATGCTCCTGTGTGAAGCGAACACCAGGAGTGAAGTCCAGGGGACACAAAGGGAGGGGACAAAGCCCAAGAAGAGGGTCATCCAGAAGCGAATGGGTAATACAAAACTCTGCATCGGTTGGCACGATGACTGAGCGAACCTTCCTTGCCACTGGTTTGTAAACCAGGCAGTGAGAAGCGGGATCAAAAGAATAAATGGAAGAAAGGGCTGACAACGCGTCTGGACTGAGACCAGACTGCATGGACGAAAGGAAATCATAGTCCGGAGACGGAGGAATGGGGTCGAGCGAAGGAAGGGGCAAATGCATATGCGATGAAGAGGGATTAAACAAAGAAACCGACAAGGACGAGACAAACAGATCAGTAGGAGAAACAATACGATTATAAGACTCTCCCCAGCCAGACGGCAGATCATCGATGTCTAAAAACCCATCTCCAAAATGGATTGGTGATGGTGACATTGCTTCCGCTTGTGGCAGCGAGGACATCCTTCGGACCAAGGGTGCGTAGGCAGCATAAACTGCTTGCCCGTGTTAGGGTCTCGAAGCGTAATGTTCTGTGAACCATCAGGAAAATCTTCCGTGTTAGCACTCATCAAACAGTGGAAAGGACGACTGAGGAGTAGGTCAAAGTTGGCCTGGGCAAGAATCTGGACCTGGACCATAACTTCGCCACCTCCAAAATCGAGGGCGAGGTTCTCGAGTATGCCCATGGTTGAGTCGATGGTCGTATTTACCAATGACATATGCATGATATGGTCAGAGCGAATGGGCAGGCCGAGCTTCTCCCAGACCCGCTTAGGTATAGTGACAATCTCGGAACTGGAGTCCAGAACACCTGCGACGGTGCATCCGGACTTGCCGATCTTGACTTCAAGGCTTCGAAGCGGAAGGCTGTGGTGGGCGACGATGAGGCCGTCATCATTATGAACAATACGGTTTCCATATTCTTCGGCGATGCGAGAGGGTGCACGAGCAGCCAGTTTGTGGACGTGAGCGAGATTTGTGATGGGGTTGGTAGTGCCGATGTGTTTCACCGTGGTCAAGTCCTGAAATTGCTTGCGGAACTCTGGGGCAACCGCAAACAAGTCCTTGACCAGAACAGGGACGCTGGCATCGAGTACACTCTCAAGGACTCGCTTGGGAGCGGTGTCGTCCTTGAGGGCGAACGAGTATTTGTACTGCATGGCGGGGACAAATGGTTTGTTAGCATATGGAGCGTGAGGAGGGATGTTACTAGCAGCCAAAGCTGTGGCTGGTGCAGAGGTCGACACCCCAGATTGATTAGGTCCAGACTGTGACGAAACAGGACGTGACGGGGCTGTGTTGCCAGAAGGATGGTTAGCTGACGAAGCGGGCGATGATGAAGATACCCCAGCAGCATTCTGCAGCTCTGGGGACAATAATTCCTCGGACACTGTAGCCTGACGACCGTCTGTGCACTTTCGAGGAGGGATGTGGACTCCGTCGAACCTCACACGTTCTTTTCCCTTCTCTTTCGATGCCCTGTCAGCCTGGAAACTCGCCCAAGCCTGCACAAGGTACGGTTGGAAGTCTTCATCACCAACGACAGGCATATCACAGTCCATGCAGACCTCAGCCGTGGCGAAGGTGGAAGGGTTGATATCAAGGATGGTAGGGGTGTCCAGACACGACATAGTGAGTAAGTTGGCGGTAACTGTAGGTCTGGACTTCGACGTGGACTGGGCGATTGTATGGTCGACACCGTCCTTGAGGCAACGACCACCCGGAGCACGAGGTATGGCTGTACCATCAGGGAGGTATAGCTTGTTGTCGGTGCCACGGATAACTTTACTGGTATTGACGTACTCGATACAGTGCTCACAGGTCCGGATGAAATGGCCTGGACTACCGCAGAACTTGCAGAACAGCGCCAAAAGAGATTGCTGCGTGTTGGGTTCTGTCTTGAGAGCGGGGGGCGGGTTGAACGACGAGACAGGGAAGGAGGGAGTCCCTCGAGACGGGTTAGGGGTTTGGATACAAGGAGCGCTGGACGAGAAGGGCGTGGACCTCAAGGCAGATCCAGTTAACAAAAACTTGGCAGCATTGGTGACGTCCTTCATCGGGTAGGGGTCATCAGGGTGAAGGTCAGACTTGACGATGGAGAGGCGGTGGTGAATACGATCTTGAAGATACGGGTGGAATTTAGTCAAAAAGAACATGTTGCGCTCCATTTCCGACAGCTTGCGAGCGGCGATCAGAGGAGCGGCTACTTTTGTGAACTTCCTGGTGTATTTGCCCAGGTCGTCCTGGTTGCGCAGCTGCTTCTTGTGTGCGTCCTCAACTAGATATTGAATATCAGCACGACAATAATGCTTAGTACCTTCGCAGCCCAGATACAACTTTTTAATGGCTGCGACAAAGTTGTCCCAGTCTGCCGGATTAGTGGTGGTCTCCGGGAGTGTCTCCCAAACTTCGGCTTCGTTGAGGTCTGCATATCGAAGGGCGGCCTTGATTTTCAAGTCCGGCTGCAAAACAGCTTGGTCGGTGAGCTGCTTGATATCTTCGAAGTACCAAGGGAGCTGAGATGGGGTCTTGCCATCAAATCGAGAAGCGTTGGGCGTGCCACAAAGGGGCATATGGAAAACAGGATTAGCCATGGTAATTGGTGGGTTCGGTGGTTGCTGGACTAGAGATTGCTGAGGGATAGGGAACGATGTCGAACTTGACAATTGAGAAGACGACGACACGGATGAAGAGGATGATGGACGAGGAGCGAATTGGATAGGGGAGAGCAGTCTGGAGTGATCGAAGAGGAAGGATAGCAAGACGGAGGAGTCTCGCTCAGATGGGGCTGCTGGATCACGAAGTCCAGACGGCATAAGGGGTGTTAATGACGAGAGGAGGTCCGCAAGAGACGAGCGGTCCTGTGAAGGTGAACGGCACGGGGTGGAGCTAGCGAAACCTCCTGGGATAAAGGGGGAAGAATCAGCAACAACGGGTGAAGGAAGACTTAGGCGACAATGGCAAGCCTGGTCCGGAGTAACCAGCACCAGGATCTCTCGATCAGAGATGCTGAGATCGCAGAAGAAGTTTGCAAGAGCTTCGAGCTCTAGGCGTTGAGGTGTTGGCCAGAGTGACCTTCTTGATGAACCAGTGGACCCCCTCGTGGTGGGCTCCAGTTGTAAGATGAATAAAAAGTTGGGGGGATGCCGACCCTCAGGAAGTCCAGAGGATGCGACGAAGAAAAGGGTGGGCACAAGATAGTCTCATCCCAAGGGGGAACCAAGGTAAACAAGAAGGGATGAGGCTCAAGTGGGCCTACCAACAAAGACGAATGATGTCCAGACTTGATCCGGACCAAGGATAGTGAAGCAAGGGTCTGGACTCAATCAAAGTGACGACTGGACCAGAGTTGGAGACGACGAGGACAGGGATGGATGTCAATAAGAATGGGTGGGAGGGTTGATGACAAAGTCTGGTGGATGTCAATGACGAGGGGGCGAGTACAAAGTTCTGGACTTGGACGGAAGTGATGTCTAGAACGCGAGCAGTGATGACGAAGGGACGAAAGACGACAAGACCGATGCAGACAGCGCAATGGGCAGAGACAGATGACAAAAGTGGGCCAGAAATTGCCTAGGATTTGATCCCTAGGTACAGGATTTTTATATACACCAACTATGATTTGAA
Source organism: Boletellus aff. lepidospora (assembly GCA_038094175.1). Lineage (NCBI taxonomy): Eukaryota > Fungi > Basidiomycota > Agaricomycetes > Boletales > Boletaceae > Boletellus > Boletellus aff. lepidospora. Next base: position 2,821 of record JBBPTT010001382.1, on the reverse strand, counting down.
TATCAAATAAAGTATGACAGATGAAGCAAAGGGGGACAGTTGCCATCCTGTTGCTATCCACCTGTCAAACATCCAGAAAATTGTGTGACATAAACACATGAACGCGAAACAGGTTGGGAATGATCAGGAATAAGTACGAAAAGCCGAGACGAAAAGAAAAAGAGAGTCTGGACAACTCGGCCGCTGGACATGCGTTTGGACATGGCAAGTCCAGACCGGACATACCTGAGACCTGTCTGGACATAAGTAAATGAATGCGAAACTAACCTTGGACCACACGGGACATGAGACGTTGATGGACGACGATGCATGGTGACGATAGAAGAACCTCTGGACCTGTCAAAAGGGCCTCTACAACCGTAAGGAGCTGAGTGCTCCTACAGTGTCTGGATCTGGTTCCTCGAGTTCCTTGAACTCTTCTGGTATCCAGTCAGCTTCTTCAGGTTTACATGGTTCCATCCGAAGTTGTCGGGTTCTGGTTCGGATTTGGTCAAATTGAGCGGCTTTTTCTATCCATTTGATCCATGTGTCCGGAGGCGGATCTACTGCAGTCATTAGGTTGACTAAGTAGATATCAATGGCTATTCTGAGCTGGTCGATCAAGATTTCATGTTGTTGTCCCATGCTTGCCGTGGAGACAAGAAGTTCGAACTGAATTCAAAAGGTGGGGAATGACTTTCTTCCCTGTTTTAAAGCATAAAGTTGTGATCTCGCATCAGCCTGAGAATCACCTGGGGCAAATACATTGAAGAATCCTTCTTCAAGTTCCTTTAGGAGTTGGCTCATTTGCTTTCTGCTAGTTACTGCGTCTTGTAAGTTTTGATACCATCCTTCAGCGAAGATTGTGGCCATTCCATTGGTCATATTGTTGAGAATAATGACTACTTGCGCTAGCTCATTATAGACCTCTCGGTTGATTGAAAGGTAAGCTTTCATGGTGCCAAACCATCGTTTAGCATCAGTAGCGACTCCATTGAATGGGCCAGGATTCCCGGCTCAGATTTCCTGGGGTTCCTCTGGGTCATCTGTTATTGGTGCTGCTGGGGTTGGTAAGGCGGGGATAGGAGCTGGTAATGCAAGTGGGGTCGGTGGAGGAGGGAGCATGGGTTGTACCAAGACACTTGAAAAGCCGGGGATAGATGGTGGTCCTATTTGAGGGATTTCGACTGGCAGTAAGATTAATGCCTGTGTGGGGAACATTATGGGTCGTGCAGGTTCCTCAGGTTGGGTCGTCTCAGGAGGGATAATCTGGACCATTATCTCCGGGTAAGCGGTAGGTGTGGATGGCGGTGCAGCAGGTAATGCCAATGGTCGTCTAGGTGGTGGATATGGGGCTGTCCCAAAAGTGGTTGATGGAGCACTCGTTACTCCTGAGATTCTTCCAGAATGTGGTGGCAGACTGGGTATTTCTCTGATGGCCGATCGTGTCGATGATGGCCTGGGTGATCCATGGGTCAGTGAGGCAGCAATTATTGGCACTCCTCCAATTCCTGAGGTACTGGCCCATGGGGAACCATGTCCAGTTATGGTTCTGATACTGCTGGGTCGAGGGGATTCTGTTCCCGTCGTTCCTGGTACTTGGGGTGGTCTGGTAGACATTCCTAACATCATGGAAGGTAGGGGCACTTGCCAAAACTCCTGGGTCTCCTGCTCCTCCTGTGAGGATGAAGAAGCGTTACTTTCTTCCCGAGGGTCTTCTTCTTGAAAGCTTTCCTCTTGTTCTGAAGAGGAAATGGGTACTTGATAACTTCCACCACTCCTTGGTGAAGTTCTGGTTCTGGATCATCCGCGGTCTTCTTCAACAGGTGGAGGTGTGGGTTGTCATGGGGGTTGTTCTTCGTCCCTAGAGGAAGATCCCCAATCCCAAAAGCTTGACATGCTTACGTACTATCTTCCCGATCCGTCATTGGAGTAAAGATAGCTTTGATTGCGGCCGTTCTGATGGTTTTAGTCTTCCCAGGAAGACACTGGTAAACGGGGTTGTGTCGGCTAGAGTCCTACTGCTAAAAAGCAGGGACAAGAAGAGAGCTAGTTCTTTTGTTATGCTTGCATGGAGTTATCCAGCAAGGTCAAAGGTTTGACAACAAGTCCAAAACCAATGAAAGCAACTAGTCGAGCACACACTCAAAAGTGTAGTGTGAAGACACTTGGAGGATCTCACTAACTGCGAGAAGCAGTCTCGTGGAGGCCAGAAAACTACACGTAGATTGCATAGAACTAGCTGGGGAAACTATGGTACAAACTGGGTCAACTATATAGTAGCAGGATAAGCTGTGCATACAGCCGGTGATGAGTCATGATGAGTCATGGATAACTAGGGTGAATGATACATTAATGCACAGCATTGGAGATGGGATCAAGGGATCAAAAGATGGTTGCTGCGAGGCTATGCATGGTTACTATCACAGTGAGATGGTGAAGGTGTGATGATGTGAAGAGGTGACAACGTGAAGGGATGGGATAAGTGTTGGCTGAGTAGATATCCCCTGTCTAGTAGCTTCAGCTTGGAAGGAAGATCCTAGTGGTTGATCGGTAGTCATTATGATCGGGATTAAGAGTGGAAGGACTTATCAAGGGAGGAAAAAGGAAAAACTGTAACAATTATGGTACAAGATGGGGTCAACTATATAGTATGGAAATAGGCTATGCACATAGCCATGATGACTCAGAGTGAGTCAGGATGAGTCATAAGTAACTAAGGGGATTGATGTATTAATGTGCAGCATCAATGATGGGATCGACAGATCGAAAGATGGTGGCTTGCAGGGTTATGCATGGTTACCATTGTTGTGAGATGGTGAAGATGTGACAGTGTGAAAGG
>JBBPTT010001381.1:0-10775 GCA_038094175.1 Boletellus aff. lepidospora | reverse complement strand
ATCTACATTATAGTTTACTCAGCCTCCATTCTCTAGTGCCACAGTCCAGCACTCCGCTTGCTACGGTGCACAGCTCTGGTTACTCCTTACCCATATTACAAATCCATAGTTTTCCCTCAGTATATAAATCGTAGATACTCTGTCATGTACCCCTCAGTCTGAATATCGACTAGGATACCCCGGTGTTCCCGACCTCTGTCTCCGACCATCTCCGACCTCACTTCCATTCACTCCGACGATCCTACTCCTAACTCCGCTACTCCGACCTCCGACCCCTAAGGGCCTGAACCTAAGCAAGGGCGTGACACATAAGTCCTGTGCCAAGGCCCACAACCCCGACCCTCGGACATCCCTCCGGAGCACCAGAGACCTGGTCCTAACAGATTGGTAGAAACCATCAGCACCACCATCGCCCTATATGCGACCTTGTTCTGCTGACCCAGACTCACTTAGGGAAAATCTTACCCCTGCTGGGAAAAGGCAGAGGGAATGTGACTAGCCACCACATCTCAATCCAGGATTAGACCACCTGAGAACTCTGATCACGAAGAAGAGTACATTGCAAACTCCCCAGCCCCGCAACCAGAAAGACAAAGAATCCCAGGACACTCCCAAATTCCCCCCAACCCCTTCCAACCACCAAGAAGACTCCGTCACCTTTCACAAATATCTCCAGCACCCCCAATCATCTCTATTCTCCCTGAACCAACGGAAGAAGAACAAACAGGGTTCTCTACCCCACAGGAACCATCCCCAATTGAGTTATCCCCTCCACATACTGCTACTATGACTCACCAGCCAACTACCTCCATAGCTGCTCCACCAGCCACTACTCCAGCCATGACTCAAGTAACCACAAAAAAACCAGAGATCAGGGCAGGATGTCCAGAAACCTTCAGTGGAAAAGCAGAGGACGTCAAAAGATGGTTTCAGGCGATGAAGGCATACTTTATGTTAAACCATGAAGTATATGATGAACTGGCACAGATTCTCATTCTCCTCAACAATATGAAAACGGGATTGGCGGCAACCTTCACAGAAGGCTGGTACCAGAAACTGGATGATGCAGCACAAGGAAAGATCAACATCACCTTCAACAACTTGGAAAAAGACTTCTTTACAACCTTCTCCCCAGGTGATGCTCAGGCTGAAGCATGATCCAAGCTTCATGCTTTGAAACAGGGCAGAGGGACCTTCCCCAGTTTCAGAGCTCAATTCGAGCTACTGGTAGCTAATGCAGGCATGGCACATCAAGACACAATCTTGATAGACCTCCTCAGGGTAGCAGTAAATGCAGATATCATAAATCTGATGACAGCAGTAGACCCCCCTCCGGAGAAATGGATGAAATGGATGAAATGGATGGAAAAAGCTGTGCAATTTGACCAAATCAGTACAAGAACCCAACTCCTCTGACTAGGTCAAACATGCCCTGAAACCAGAACTACCAGGAACCACAGGGATCCTAATGCAATGGACATTGATGTCATCAGACTCTCTCCTACAGAAAGAGCTGAACACATGAAGAACAATAAATGTTTCATTTGTCACCGAGTTGGATGTTCCACAAGGAATCATCAAACTAACAAACCAAGCTTCAGAGGAAGGACTAGAGAAAGGGACTATAGGAAAGTCCCTCCTTCACCAAGAAATGCACCACCTACCCACATGTTACAGACAGGAGACAAGATCCAAACCTTCCTCAAAAACAACCATGTTTCCAAATCTGAAGCAGTTAAAGTCCTCAAGATATGCTTCTCAAAGAATGATGAAGAAACGACTGGAGAAGTAACTACCCCTAGTCAGAAGGAGGCTGAGGATTTTTAAAGGGGAAAGGTGTTCCAGTGTCACCAATCCCCATGACTACTATTCCTGTAATTATATCTCCTATCGCAGACTGAGCAATCCAACTCCCCACTCTCTTATGTGAAGAAGAAACAGGAAAAACCGCTGAAGTGTCCTCATTGGTGGACAGTGGAGCAAGTAATTGTTTCATAAACAAGAAACTAGTAGAACGATTAGGACTACAGACCAAACAACTAAAGATGCCCATCAAGGCCACAAATGCTGATGGGACTGAAAACGAGAATGGGTTAATACGAAGGAAAGTTACACTTTCAATCACTGTGGAAAATCTACTCCTAGAAAACCAGGACTTCCTCATCATCAACTGTGGAGAAGAAGAAGCAATATTAGGGATGTCTTGGTTAAGATTGGTTAACCCAGAAATCAATTGGGAAAATGGAGAAATCCGACTACCCCAGAGAATCGACCTCAGCTCCAAACAACTACATCTTGATGAACAAAGATACCTATTGCAATATCTGAAAGCAGACCCCACCACCTTTATTGAACAGGGATGGATAAACAAAATCAACCACTCTACCGAAATTGCTCAGGCAGAAATGGTGAACAAAAAGGAAACCACCTTACCCCTGGAGTTCAAAGAATTTCAACGAATATTCGAAGAACCCCCACCAGGAAAACTTCCTCCATCCAGAAAGTATAACCACCATATCGACCTAAAAGAGACCTTCATACCAAAGGTAGCCAAAGTTTATCCACTAAACCCCAAGGAGTTAGAAGCCTGCAAGACTTTTGTCAATGAAAACCTAAAAAAAGGAACCATTGTACCATCACAATCGCCCCAAGCCTCCCCTTTCTTTTTCATACCCAAGAAAGATGGAGGACTGCGACCCTGCCAGGACTACCGATACCTTAACGAGCACACAATCAAAAACGCATATCCATTACCTCATATCTCAGAACTCGTAGACCAACTGAAGGATGCCACTATCTTCACCAAGATGGATATCCAATGGGGATATAACAACGTGCTAATCCATCCTCCAGATAGATGGAAAGCCACTTTCATCACACCAGTAGGACTATTTGAACCAACAGTTATGTTCTTTGGGCAGAGCAATTCTCCAGCCACATTTCAAGCCCTTATGAATCATGTATTCACAGATATGATTGCCGAAGGATGGCTAATCATATATATGGATGATCTTATCATCGCCTCCAAAGAACCAGGAGAACATACTGAAAGAACCTGCAGAGTTCTTCAGAGAATGATGGACAATGAACTATTCCTCAAGCTGAGTAAATGTTCCTTCAATGTCACTGAAGTTGACTACCTCAGGATGATAGTCCAATCCGGAGAAATCACCCTCGATCCCAGAAAACTCAAAGCCATCAAGGAATGGAATACCCCGAACTTAATGAAACAAATCTGCTCATTCATCGGATTTTGCAATTTCTATAGAAAGTTCATCCCAGACTTTTCAGGAATATGCTGACCCCTCCATGAGCTTACAAAAAAGAGAGTAGCCTGGAAATGGTCACCAGAATGTGAAAAAGCCTTCAGAACTCTACAGAAAGCTTTTATGTCCAAACTGATCCTCAAAATGCCAGACTCCACTAGGCCCTTTACAGTCATGACTGACACCTCACTTATTGCCTTTGGAGCAGTCCTTATGCAAACTGATGGAAATGGAGATCTCCACCCTTGTGCCTACTTCTCCTGAACCTTCTCCCCTGAGGAATGAAATTACAATATATATGATCAAGAATTACTGGCCATCATCCGAGCACTAGAGGAATGGAGACACTATCTATCTGGAACTGAACACCAGGTGACAATCCAAACTGACCACAAAAATCTAGCATATTTTAAACAACTCCATAAACTATCTTGCAAACAAGCACGATGGATGTTATTCTTACAAGACTTTGATATTCGATATCAAAACCTACCAGGAAACAAGATGGCCCCAGTTGATGCTTTGTCTAGACAAAAAGAAATCGATACCACCAGTGACAACCAGGATGTTGTTCTCATCCTGGACGATCACTTTATCAACCTCATCGATCTTGCCATACGAGAAAAGGTGATCCTATCCACAAAAGATGACCCTCTAGCGAAAAACGCCATCATGGTAGCACAAATGGGATCCTCACTCTTCCCTAGAGCAAGTGCCAACAATTGGAAATGGGAAGATGGAATGTTGTATTTCAAGGGACGTCTTTTTATCCCTGAATCCCAACGACAAGCTTTAGTCACCTCCTTACATGAATCCCCTGCCGGTGGGCATGGAGGATACTTCAGAACCCTATCTCTACTCCAATGGGACTATTGGTGGCCTGGTCTCTCCACATTTGTTCGAAAATTTGTCCACAGATGTGCGATTTGCCAAGCAAACAAGGTCAATACTCACCCTACCACGCCACTACCAATCCCCAATCCAATGGAAGCAGACTGCCCATTCCAGAACATTTCAATGGATCTAGTCTCCGATCTCCCGATCTTGGCTGGCTTTGACTCCATACTGGTTGTGGTTGACCATGGCCTTACAAAGAGGGTAATTTTCCTCCCTCGCAACAAAACCATCGACGCAGCTGGAATAGCCAAGCTTTTCTTTAGAAATATCTTCCCCAGATTTGGACTCCACAACCAAGTCATATCTGATAGAGGCCCCCAATTTGCATCTGCATTTGCTAGAGAACTTGCCTGACTCTTACAATATGACCTAGCCTTGTCAACAGCCTATCACCCTCAAACTGATGGAGAGACTGAACATGTTAATCAAGAGTTGGAAACTTATCTCCAGATATTCTGCAATGGAAACCCTGCTAAGTGGCACGATCTTCTCCCGATGGCTGAATTCACTCACAACTCCACCACTCACTCAGTCACTAAGCAGACCCCATTCTCACTCATGATGGGATACAAACCCCGGGCCTACCTGGCAATTGGAAAAACCTTCCTCCCTGCCCTCGAGTCCAGAATGACTATCCTTGATAATGCATGAAAAGAAGCCAAGGCCACACACATCACCGCCCAATTACACCAAAAGGAGAAAAGCTGGTCCAAATATAAACCCTTTAAGATTGGAGATACAGTATGGTTAGAAGGAAAAAATCTTCAAATCCCTTACCCATCAAGAAAACTAGCCCCTAAACAAGTAGGACCCTTTGAGATCAAAAAGGTCATATCATTGGTGGCATTCCAACTCTGACTCCCCTCATCCTGGAAGATTCATCCAGTATTCCATGCCTCACTTCTAACTCCTTATGAAGAAACTGTAGAACATGGTCCCAACTTTCTCCAACCACCACCTGACTCTATTCTGGGAGAAGAAGAGTATGAAGTAGAAGAAATTCTAGCCCATCAAGGAACGTTCAGACAAAGACACTACCTAGTTAAATGGAAGGGATATTCCTCAACCGAAAACACTTGGGAACCTGCCATTAATATAACCAATGCAAGAAAAATATTACGGGATTACCAAGCAAGACACCCAACCGCCTTTCCACAGTAGGAACCCAGTCTCTTCCAAATTGATGACCTTGATTCTGCAGTCCCAATTTGATACGATGTCCTGGTCTGTGCACTGCCAACAAGATCCATAAAAAGTGACCTCCCACAGTGAAACCCATCAGTATCACCACCCTCATACACTGCATCACCATGCAATTCTCCATTGATTTTTATGAAACCCTCCTCATCGCCACCACCCTCCTATTATTCTATGTAGTCCACCTGCTCCATGACCTCGCAGAGAAATTGAGGTTCTGGGTGGTAGAAGTACATGTCTGGGATAAGGCACTTCTATACCTGTCATAGGGTGACAGGTCAATAGAAGCAGGACAAGAACGCTAGTGGGTGGAGACCCCCCCATCAGGGCCCTGGATCAAAATAGGCACTGATCCCGCCACACAGCTGACAACAATGGGTGGTAGTGCCACAGGAGAGGGATTGGAGGGCAGTGACTGGGCTGGAAGTGGAGCACTTAGTGGAGTCGCTGATGTTAAATAGGTGATGGGCAGACCCAGAGTAACCAATTCATCCCAACTCCCCATCCCAGCCTACAATGGCCATTGACCTTATACCTGTCCCCTCCACACTTACTGACCCCCTTGACACGTATCGGAGAGCTCATCGAGAGGAACTCACATATGCAGAAATCTATCACTTCCACAGACTATCCAAACCCCACTTATGGGAGGCCTTGGAGAAAGTCTTCCAGGACGTCCACCTAGTCCTTATCATCAATAGCTTACCTGATTTCAAAACAAATGAGTATCTCCCCCTCATCCTAAATCTCTATCATCGGTATCATGCATTTGCAATGCATACAGAGCATCTACCCACCGATTCCATGCTGGCAGCCCCATTCGCCCTATCCTGAGTCACCCTATCACGGATGAAGGACTGTATCCTGGAATTAAGCATCAGACTCAGCATCATCACCATCATCCACCAACTACCCGCCTTGCCTATGCATGAGTTCATGTGGCCCATCCTACAATTGTTTAACTCTTCCCAGATCAGAGACTTTCTTGGCCCTGGGTTCATCTCTCATCTGCTTGCATTGGGCTGAAACACCACAACAACCCCATGCTAGCAAGCATGCAATCAAGCAAGAGACGGTCCCTTGGACCATGGGTAGAAGGGGGTAAAGACCAAGTGAACTTGGCTAGGGAGTAGCCAGAGGTTCCTTGGGTATATATACATACTATAGTATATACATGTTGTACTTACATCTACGATCTACAATGAGGAGTCCGCACGTATCTACATGCGCTAACCATAAGGCATCATAATGGAAGGTGATCCACACCTGATACATAAGGCATCAAGGGTCGTGAATGATCGTAGTAGGAATCGTGGTAGGGATCGTGAAGTGGCCATAGCCTCGTAATCTAATCGTAAGAGTGTTAGATAAGATCAGATAAGATAAGATTGTCTCAATAAGAAGTGTTCCAGTATCGTCCTGTAACACCATCCTCCTTCTATGCTTCAGATTCCAGATGAAGCGAATATCAAAAATCTAATCGTAAAACTTCGTAAGCGTAAATCGTAAAAGAATCATTGCTTAGCGTGGATGATTTCATGAATCGCGTGAGGTGCCTGTCATATCGGCGTCGTTAGCGTAAAACTCTAAGTCGTAAGAAACTATCGTAAAAGATTCTGTTGAATCTAATCGTAAAAGACTATCGTAAAAGAATGTCAACTTCGTGAAAATGAAAAATTTAAAGTACTTCAAAAAAATATTTTTCGTGTGTTGTTGTCCTTGTGAGAGGCTGTTCCCGGTCATATTGGTACTAAGTCCTCGCTCCATTCTCAGGAGCCTCTTCAATACTTATTCTCCTTGTCCGTGGGACTTCCTCATATAATATCTCGAGCTCCTTCCCAGTCGCTCATATTAGTCCCTTATATACTCCCTATCCTCCTTCTAAACTTCATCGTCCCGATGAAGCAGCCGTAACGTCTAGGCGTGAGGACGTGAAAAAATTTTTGTCAAATTTCATGAGACTTCTGCTCCGATCCAGGGAGTGTAAGAGCCGTTGCCCGAGGGTTTACTGGATTTTCTTCGTCGTAGAGTGTAAACTTCAAAGATAGGGCTCGGTCGTGTCGGCCCAGGAAAGTCGTAATCGTATGAGGGCTCGCCTCAGGGGTTTATTTCCTTTTATAGTCGTGAGCGTCATTATACATCAGGGGAGAGGGATGGCACCGGTCGTCTCGGGCCGTGGTCGTAAGCATAAAAAGACTTCTTTTTAATAATTTTCGTCGTCATCATCGTAAGACTTTCATAAAACTTCAAAAACTTCTGCACCGGAGCGCTATATCCGTAGATCTTGAGATTTCGGCCTACTTATCACCTACTTTCCCTAAAACTTTTCTTCTTTGTAAACGTCATAAGGTCTTCTTCAAAATCGTCTGACACGGGAAGTGCCTGGGGTGCCGTTAAGGTCTTAGAGTGTTTGGCCTACTTATCGCCTATTAGCCCGATTAAATCTGGTAAAAAAAACTTCTGATAGGCCCGGTCATCTCGGCCTGGTGAACGTAAGGGACGGTCGTCTCGCCCAGGAAGTTGGTCTTCATCGACCAAGGACATCGTGTCCAGAGCTCTCTTCTTCGTCAGTGGGGTCAGTCATCTCGCCCCATGGCTATCTCAAGCCGTTGGCCCGTTGGCCTGAGCCCGTCGACTCAAACTTCTCTTCTGGGTTCTGCTGAACCGTGGTGACATCAGGGTATTTCTTCTTTTGGGTAGGGCCCAGTTGTATCGGCCCATGCCATCGTGGCGGTGTCATAAGTCATGACTTTCGTAAATGTCTGACCTGGTCCAGGGTCTAGGGTGGCGTGGTCGCCAGTAGGGTTTGGTGGTAGTTTATCCTCATTCCGGAGGCGCATGGTGGGTTCGTAGTTTTACCTCGTTGCGGAGGATCGGAGCTGGGGGGGGTGAGGGGTTTAATCCTCCTTCTAGACCTAGGCTCAGTCATGTCGGCCCGTAGCGGTCTTCTTCGTCAGGGGCTCGGTCATATCTGAAACACTTCAAACCCTCAAATATGAGAGCGAAGCGAGCAGGTGAGAGAGGCCTTAGCCAGAGAGGATTCGAAGGGAAAGATCCAAGTGAACTTGACTGGGGATTCCAGCCAAGTCCCTCAGGCTTATATAGGACTACATATGTTTGTACATGTGTGGGCTGGATCTACCGATATACGTCTAAATATGAGAGAACAAAGGGGACCTAGCCATAGGGCTGTACTTGACAATGTGGACAATGCATGGATCAACATGAGGCGAACAATGAGGAGTCCGAATGGTGTGACATCATAGAATGGAAGAACGTATAGCCATGCACAGCACGGAGATGAAAGGAAGGCTGTGCATGCACAGGATGAGTCATAGAATTTATAGTAAAGGGAAAACTTGTAGAGTGTCTGTAGATGTTTAGTAATGCTATGTGATAAGATAAGATAAGAGGAAAAGGAACGTAGCATAAGTGAGGAAATTCGTGCTGTAACAATATCGGCCTGGAGTGAACGTGTGGCGCGGTCGTATCGGCCGAGGTCATATGTCGTCATAAGGGGTCAGTCGTGTCACCCCATGATCTTCTTCGTCATGATTACGTAAGGGTTCTATTAACCCGAGGCCCGTTGGCCAAGTCGTCAGCGTCAGAGAATGTGGTGGCGTGACTCGCCGTGAGGGAAGCACAGAGGGCCTGGTTGCCATGTGCTTGAGCGAACGGTCATATTGTCGCTGGGGTCTACCCGGGGCAGAACAGTTGCTGAGGGCATTAGTAGCCAAGTTCAAGTGAAACACCACAACAACCCCATACTATCAAGCATGAAATCAAGCAAGAGACGGTCCCTTGGACCATGGGTAGAAGGGGGTAAAGACCAAGTGAACTTGGCTAGGGGATAGCCAGAGGTTCCTCAGGTATATATACATACTATAGTATATACATGTTGTACTCGTATCTACGATGTACCGTGAGGAGTCCGCCTGTATCTACATGCGCTAGGCATAAGGCATCATAATGGAAGTTAGTCCACACCTGATACATAAGGCATCAAGGGTCGTGAATGATCGTAGGGGGAATCGTGGTTAGGATCGTGAAGTGGCCATAGCCTCGTAATCTAATCGTAAGAGTGTCAGATAAGATCAGATAAGATAAGATCGTCTCAATAAGAAGTGTTCCAGTATCGTCCTGTAACAAAAACAGAGCATACACTGTCCTCTCTCGGTTGAAAGGGCTGAAAGCCGGACCCTTCGCCCAGTCGGAGCTGGAACTCCTGGCAAATAACCAGTCCCTCTTCGTGGACCCTGAAGTCCTCAAAACAGAGATAGAGGGGCTGTTCTGCCCTTACGACTCGAGGGACTACACCCTCCAAAAAATAACCATCTTGAAGCAAGGACGCAGCGATATCAATACCTTCATCACCACATGGAGGGTGCTGCAAGCAAGAGCCAAGGTAGACGAAACCTTTGGAGTCTACCTCTTGGAACACACGATCTCCGAGGAGATCAAACATGAACTTTATACGAGAGGAAGAAGGCAGCCGACCATAAACGGCACCCTAATGCAAATAAGGGAAATAGGTCGCCAGTTCGAAGAATACCGGCTGGCCAACAGCAACAACAAACCAGCCCCGCAATACAACCGGTTCGAGAAGAAGATGGCCAACACGGCCACTACCTCCACCCCACCCCGAAAGAATGTCGCAGGGATGAAGTGTTTTAACTGCCAGCAGGAAGGGCACAGTATCCGGGACTGCCCAAGGCCAAAGATCGCCTGCCCGGACTGCAAGTGGGTGGGAGGGGACCACAAAAAGGAATGCCCCTGAGGCCGAAAGAAGGCTTGGGAGGCCAAGCAAGAAGAAAATACCCCCTCCTCCTCTTCTGCGCCAGTAGGCCAATGGGTCCCAGTCGAAGAAATGCCCACGCAGGTAAATGACCCATGGAAGGCCCTCAGGGGCATGACCTTCGACCAGGCGCAAGAGTATTTTGTACGAAGGGCCCAATCCCAACAGAAGGGAAAAGGCAAGGCAGCATGAGTCGACCGGGTACTCCTGCTGCGGATTTCACGTTCCTAAACTCCTCCTCCCTATATGAACTTAGCGATACTTCTCTTTGCACAGATCTAGATGATCTGATGTCAGGGGCGTCTCATGATGAGCGCAGCACGGACTACACACGTGTGCTTAATTCCCCTAAAGAAAAACAAATAAAAAGAATTATCGCTAAAGGAGAAGAAATCCCGGAAATCCTCTTCACACGCAGCATGAGGCTGCCTAATGAGGTTAGGCTCAATATGAACATCGCCGCCTCGACCACGTCTCCCTTCTTCCCTGTCGCCACTCTGCTGGATAGTGGAGCTAATGACACCTTCCTCGACGAGAAATGGGCTGTCGAGCACGGCATGAAGATGAAGCCGCTCAAACGCCCCATCGCTATCTTTAATGTGGACGGCACAAAGAATCGT
>JBBPTT010001380.1:0-10776 GCA_038094175.1 Boletellus aff. lepidospora | reverse complement strand
TACAACCCACACTTCCTCCTCCGCCTATCCCGCTTGCATTACCAGCTCCCATCCCCACCTTACCAACCCCAGTGGCACTAACGACAACTGACCCAGAGGAACCTCAGGAAATTCACGCCGGAAATCCTGGCCCCTTTAGCGGAGTTACTGCAGATGCTAAACGATGGTTTGGCACCATGAAAGCTTACCTTTCAATCAACCGAGAGGTCTACAATGAGCTAGCACAAGTAGTCATTATCCTCAACAACATGACAAATGGAATGGCCACAATCTTTGCTGAAGGATGGTATCAAAACCTACAGGATGTGGTGAACAGTAGGAAGCAAATGAGCCAATTTCTAAAGGAACTTGAAGAAGGATTCTTCAATGTATTCGCCCCAGGTGATTCTCTGGCAGATGCAAGATCACAACTTTACGCTTTGAAACAGGGAAGGAAATCGTTCTCCACCTTCCGAATTCAATTCGAACTTCTCGCCTCTACAGCGAGTATGGGTCAACAACACGAAATCCTAATCGACCTGCTCAGGATAGCCGTCGATACACAGTTGGTCAACCTTATGACCGCAGTAGATCCGCCACCCGATACGTGGTATAAATCGATAGAGAAAGCCACTCAATTTGACCAAGTCCGGACTAGGACCCAACAACTCCGGACAAAGCCCTATGAACCTGAAGAAGAAGACTGGATAACGGAAGACTTCCAACCAATTGAGAAATCCGACCCAAATGCTATGGACGTCGACATTAGCATCAATGCAATTCATTTATCCTCCCAACAATGGACGGAACATCAATGAAACAACCGATGTTTCATATGTCATCAAAGAGGATGTCATACTAGGAACCATCCTCGAAAGAGGGAATTAAGCCCCAGGCGAGTCCCTATCCGAGAATCGGCTAAAACGGATAAAGAAGCACTCCTAGATGAACATATGAGACAACTCCTAGCCAGGAAAGGAGTAACCGCTAAAGAAGCCGTGAAAGTATTGGAAACCTATTTCGGAACCAACCTTCCTACGGAAGAAAGAGTAGCCGTTCTACCTTCACCACTTATCTCCGATCAAGCGATTCGACTCCCTACCCTTCTACGACAACGAGGGGCCAACCTAGACGCAAGAGTCTCGTCACTAATAGATAGTGGAGCAAGCAACAACTTCGTAAATCAGAAACTTGTGGAACGAATGGGATGGACTACAGACAAACTAACGACACTGATAAAAGCGTCAAATGCAGACAGAACAGAAAATAGCAATGGGCGCATACGAAGGAAAGTAACCTTATCTCTATCCATCAGAAATCTTCTTCTGGAAAACCAGGATTTCCTTATCATCAATTGCGGAAACGAAGACATCATTCTTGGAATGACTTGGCTAAAAATGGTCAACCCAGAAATCGACTGGACCAAAGGAAAAATTCGATTACCCAAAAGAATCAAACCCATCGCACTGCAACAAGATCCTGATGAACAAAACTATCTATTACGATATCTGAAAACCGACCCGGATGAGCACATCAAGACAGAATGGATCCGAAAGATCACTAGATCCACGGAGATTGCTCAGGAACAACAGAAAACCAAACAAGAAACAGTTTTACCTCCTGAATTCGAAGAATTCAGGAAGGTTTTCAAAGAACCCCCACTCGGGAAGCTTCCTCCATCTCGAAAATACGACCATCATATTGACCTTGCCCCTACTTTTGTCCCCAGAGTAGCAAAAGTATACCCACTCAACCCTAAGGAATTAGAAGCCTGCAAGGCATTTGTTGATGAAAACCTCAAGAAAGGAACGATTGTCCCCTCTCAATCCCCACAAGCCTCTCCTTTTTTCTTTGTACCTAAAAAAGATGGCGGACTTCGACCCTGTCAGGATTATCGATACCTCAATCAACATACGATCAAAAATGCCTATCCTTTACCTTGCATCTCGGAACTAGTAGATCAACTCAAGGACGCTACAATCTTCACCAAGATGGACATCCGATGGGGATACAACAATGTGCTAATCGCCCCCGAAGATCGATGGAAAGCCGCCTTCATCACCCCAGTGGGACTGTTCGAACCAACAGTTATGTTCTTTGGACAGAGCAACTCACCAGCTACATTCCAAGCGTTGATGAACCACATGTTCGCTGACATGATTGCCGAAGGATGGCTGATCATATATATGGATGATCTTATCATCGCCTCCAACAACCCCACAAAGCATACGGAACGAACTCGTAGAGTTCTTCAACGGATGATGGAAAACGACCTGTTCCTCAAGCTGAGTAAATGTTCATTTAATGTCACAGAAGTCGACTATCTTGGCATGATAGTTCAACCAGGAGAAATCACCTTAGACCCAGGAAAACTTAAGGCAATTGAGGACTGGAAAAGCCCCACTTCGATCAAGCAAATCCGATCATTTGTTGGATTCTGTAACTTCTACCGGAAGTTTATTCCTGACTTCTCTGGAATCTGCTGACCCTTACACGAGTTAACCAAGAAAGGGGTAACCTGGAATTGGACTGAAGAATGCGAGAAAGCTTTTCAGACTCTCCAAAAAGCCTTCCTCTTGAAACCGGTACTGAGAATGCCAGACTCTACGAAACCATTCACAGTCATGACGGACGCCTCTCTCACCGCCTGTGGAGCAGTCCTTATGCAAACAGACGGAAACAGAGATCTCCACCCATGTGCTTATTTCTCCCGAACCTTCTCTCTGGAAGAGCGAAACTACGACATTTATGACCAGGAGTTACTAGCAGTCATATGAGCTTTGGAGGAATGGAGACATTATCTGTCGGGGACAGAACACCAGGTGACAGTCCAAACCGATCATAAGAACTTGGCATATTTCAAACAACCCCATAAATTGTCCAGACGACAAGCCCGATGGATGTTATTCCTCCAGGATTTCGACATTCGATATCAAAATCTCCCCAGATCGCAAATGGGACCAGCAGATGCTTTATCCCGAAAGGACGACTTGGACACCACCGCGGATAACCAAGATGTAGTGTTATTACCCGACAATCTATTTGTCAACCTGATAGAT
Source organism: Boletellus aff. lepidospora (assembly GCA_038094175.1). Classification (NCBI taxonomy): domain Eukaryota; kingdom Fungi; phylum Basidiomycota; class Agaricomycetes; order Boletales; family Boletaceae; genus Boletellus; species Boletellus aff. lepidospora. The sequence continues at coordinate 7,738 of JBBPTT010001380.1, read as the reverse complement.
CTGGAACTCCGCAAAAAGATCATCCATTCCACTAAAGAAGACCCGGTTGCTTTGGAAGCGATCTCTGCCTTACAAAAGGGATCCTCCCTTTTCCCTCATGCCTCCCCTGAGGATTGGAGGTGGTTGGACGAAATGTTATACTACAAGGGATGTCTTTTTATTCCTGAATCACAACGGCATAAGTTGGTCACCGAAATCCATGAATCTGACACAGGGGGACATGGCAGATATTTTAGAACTCTTTCCCTCCTCCAACGGGACTATTGGTGGCCAGGTCTATCCACCTTTGTTCGACGATTCATCAAAGGATGTGCAGTTTGCCAATCACACAAGGTTAATACTCATCCCACGGCACCACCGGCTATCCCCAATGCGATGGAATCCACTCGCCCGTTTCAGAACATTTCTATGGACTTGATCACTGGCCTTCCCATATCGGCCGGGTTTGACTCTGTTTTGGTCATGGTCGACCATGGGCTTACGAAGGGGGTAATTTTCCTCCCTTGTCATAAAACGATCGACGCCGCAGGAGTGGCAGCCCTCTTTTTCAAACATATTTTCCCAAGATTCGGGTTGCATGATCGATGTATCTTGGATAGAGGCCCCCAATTCGCTTCCACCTTCGCTAGAGAACTGGCCCGCCTGCTGAAATACGACCTCGCCCTATCCACTGCTTATCACCCACAAACTGATGGAGAAATGGAACGCGTTAATCAAGAACTGGAAACGTATCTTCGGATATTTTGAGATGGAAATCCTGCTAAGTGGCACAATTTACTCCCAATGGCCGAATTTGCTCACAATTCTGCCACACATTCGGTTACAAAACAAACCCCATTCTCACTCATGATGGGTTACGAACCCCGAGCTTACCCACCAATCGGCAAAACATTCCTCCCCGCATTAGAATCTCGACTCTCCATCCTGGACAAAGCAAGAGAAGAAGCTAAAGCTGCTCATATCAACGCCCAACAACGACTTAAAGAACGAGGATGGAAAACATTCTCCCCATTCAAAGTCAGCGACAAAGTTTGGCTTGAAGGAAAGAACCTCCAGATCCCTTACCCATCCAGGAAACTTGCTCCGAAACGAGAAGGTCATCTCTTCTGTAAACTATCAGCTACGTCTTCCTTCCTCTTGGAAAATACATCCCGTTTTTCACGCCTCCCTTCTCACCCAGTTCATTGAAACACTGGAACATGGACCCAATTTCCTCCGACCCCCACCTGACACCATCGAAGGAGAAGAGGAATACAAAGTAGAAGCCATCCTGGCGCATAGAGGACATGCGGGACGAAGAAAGTATCTGGTCAAGTGGAAAGGATATTCCTCAGCAGAAAACACTTGGGAACTGGCAGCAAATCTCTCCAACGCTCATGAACTCCTTTCGGCTTACAGGAAGTTACACCCCTCAGCCTTTCTCGACCAAGTTTCCCTACTAAAGTCCCCTCCCCGACTCCGACAACAAAGTTATTAGCCACAAAAGTCTTGGAGCTGGAATCTCCAATGTACAAAGGGGGTATTGTTACAGTTTTTCCTTGGTTCCCCCGATAAGTCCTCCCACTCCCAATCTCAACCATGATAACTACCGATGAACTATTAGGATCCTTTCATTTGGTCAAAAGCCAATAGACAGGGGATGTCTACTTCACTGACGATCATCTTATTCCCGTCATATCATCACCTCTTCACGTCTTTACCATCTCACCATAATGGTAACCATGCATAGCCCCACAGCCACCATCTTTTGATCCCTTGATCCCATCTCCGATGCTGCGCATTGATGTATCATTCACCTTGGTTACCATGACTCATCCTGACTCATTACAGGCTGTACACACAGCTTATCTTTGTACTATATAGTCGACCCCAGTTTGTATCTTGTTCCCTAGCTAGTTCTATGCAATCTACGTGTAGTTATCTGGCCTCTTCGAGACTGCTCGTCGCAGTTAGAGAGATCTCCTCGTGTGTCTTTGCACTACACTTGAGTGTGTGCTCGACTAGTTACTTTCAAAAACGGTTCTGGACTAAGTGTCGAACCTTTGACCTTGCTGGATAATTCCATGCAAGCGTAACACCTGGCCGCCTTTCCGCAGTAGAAACCCGACCCCTTCTGAAATGATGACCCTGAATCCACAGTTCCAAATTGATACGAAACCTTGGTCCATGCACTGCCAGCATTTCCTATAAAAGTGATCTCCTATGTCAAAGCCCACCAGCATTACCGCTCTTACTACCATCACCACCCCCATCACATTATGCAATTCTCCATTGACTACTACGAATCCCTCCTCATTGCCATCACCCTACTACTATTCTACGTAGTCCACCTGCTCCACAACCTCGCAGAGAAAGCAAAGTTCTGGGTAGTTGAAGTACGTGTCTGGGACAAGGCACTCCTCTACCTGTCATGGGGTGACGGATCCATAGAAGCAGGACAAGAATGATAGTGGGTGGGGACCCCCACATTGGGGCCCAGGGTTGAAATAGGCACTGACCCTGCTGCATAGCCGACAACAACGGGTGGTAGCGCCACAGGATAGGGATTGGAGGGCAGTGACGGGGCCGGAAGTAGAACATTTGGTGGACTCACCAATGTTAAATAGGTGGTGGGCGGATCCGGAGTAATCATAATCACCATGTCCATCAACCTCATACCCATCCCCATCATGCTCACTGATCCCCTCAACACTTATCAATGAGGCCAGAGAGAGGAACGAGCATATGCTGAGATCTACCGATTCCATTGACTGTCCAAACCCCACTTGTAGGAAGCCTTGGAGAAAGTCTTCCAGGACGTTCACCTGATTCTCCTTATCAATGCCTTACCCGACTTCCAGACAAATGAATTCCTCCCTCTCCTCCTAAATCTGTACCATTGCTATCATGCGTTCGCAATACACACCAAACACCTACCCACAGATGCCATGATGGCTGCCCCGTTCACCTTGTCCTGAGTAGCCCTATCACGAATGAGGGATTATATTTTGGAACTGCTGGTTCGCCATGGTATCATTGTCCTCATCCACCAACTCCCCACATTACCTATGCATGAGTTTATGTGGCCTATTTTGCAGTCATTCAACCAGTCGCAGATTAGGGACTTTCTTGGCCCCGGATTCATCTCTTGCCTGCTCGCACTGGGTTGACTATCTGGCGACAATTCTGATGAACCCATACCTACTTGTCCTGACCCCATTGTGGCTGTCATCCCTGTCCTGAGCCCTTCCACCACAGTCTCTGAGGATGTGGCAAGAGGCAAGTTCTCCCCTACTACCGACCAAACCAGAGCCCCATTCCCCAGAAGCGATGACCCACTCCCCGTTCCACCTCCCCATGCTAGATTTAGAGCCCAAAGAAGTACTACACATAGAGATGCAGACACCCGACTCCTTCAACCCCTCATTAATTCCCTCGTTGACTTCGTTGCTCGAATCCCTTCTGGATTGACTCGCTCTGCCCATTGTTACACTTGCAGGGACAGCGGACACTATCGCCTGAATTGCCCAGAATACACCTGCCCCCTTTGCAGGATATCGGTGCCCGGTCACTCCCAGTACAACTGTCCAGAACGTCATTGCTGAATCTGTCACAGTGTGGCACACTCTGTGGAAACTTGCCCACAGAACAGGGATACCCCTTCCCCTTCCAATGGAAGTGCAGCCTAATTCAACCTGGTGAATTCCGAGAGAAGTGTGGAATTCGGAGGCAGGGCCTCCGGTCTACTTCGGAGGTATTGTTACAAGAAATGCCACCCCTTGGTGTCAGCAAATACATTGAGCTACCTTGATGAGTTTTTCCTCTTCTCCTATCACTTATGCCTTTGATATTGTGTCTTCGTCTGATAGTCATTTACCAACGGGTTCATCTACCGTTGCTATGCCCCCTATTTTTCCCCTTGATCTTGATGTGCCCATACCCTTAACAGACCCTTTTCTCCCAAGGTGATTCTCTCACATCACCTCGTGTTCCCCATTCTCCAAAGGCTGTATAAAGAGTAGTAATGATAGATGACACCATCACAGCCAATTCTTAGTCATTCTCATATAGCTAGTAGTATATAAGATCCTCAGGCCTGTATTACTATTCCTTAGCTAGTTCTACGCAATCTACGTGTAGTTTTCTGGCCTCCTTGAGACTGCTAATCGCAGTTAGAGAGATCTCCTCATGTGTCTTTGCACTACACTTTGAGTATGCGCTTGACTAGTTGTTCTCCAAAGGTTCTGGACTTATTGTCGAACCTTTGACCTTGCTGGATAACTCCACGCAAGCATAACAATGCCTATATCCATAAGCAGAACAATGGAAGGTTCTAGAAAAGAACCTAGCATAATTGGACTTCATGAGTACAGACTTCTAAGTATTTAATCATGAGTAGTGTAAATAGAAAAGATAAGAGAAACTAAATAATAATTTCAACATTGGGGGTGGTACTGTGGGTGTTTGGGCTAGGGGAGCAGCAATTGGAGGTGCAGGGAGAGCAAGAACTGGTGCTGGGGGGTGGCTACGAGTGCTGAGGTGACTGGTCTAGGCAAAGAAAGACCTAGACTCAGCTGGGAGAGTGCTGGGGACTGAGTGAGCTGGCAATGGACTGGATTGGTTGTTGATGACCCTGTGATTCTCCTGGGAGAAGGGGCTAAGGACTGGGGGGCTAGGGATGCAAAGGGATTGTTCCAGGGGGGTGAGGCTAAGGTTGTTACAGTTTTTCCTTTTATTCCCCTGATAAGTCCTCTTCACTTCCTACTCGTTAACAATGACTACCAAGAATACTTAGGGATGCCTAATATCAACCAAGCATGGCTCATTCTTAGCCGACCCTACATGACTCATTGTCCCTTAGGCCTATCACCCTTTCACCTCTTCACATTGTCACACCTTCACCATCTCCCTATGATGGTAACCACACATAGCCTCACAAGCCACCATCTTTTGATCTCCTGATCCTATCTTTGATGCTGTGCATTGATACATCAATCACCTTAGTGACCTATGACTCACCTTGACTCATCATGGCTATGCACATAGCCTATCCCTGTACTATATAGTTCGACCCATCTTGTACCTCAGTTCCCCAGCTAGTTCTATGCAATCTACGTGTAGTTGTCTGGCCTCCTCAAGACTGCTAAGTTGTAGTTAAGAGAGATCCTCCCATGTCTTTGCACTACACCGCAGAGTGTGCGCTTGACTAGTTACTTTCATTGGTTCTGATTAGACATCGAACCTCTGACCTTGCTGGATAACTCCATGCAAATATAACAAAGGTATACTGGGGTGTATCCTCTGGTTCAGAGTCTAACAGAGGTCTGAGATTTCTTCAAGGGTGAGATGTTGTGCTGGAGTGGTCCTGCTCCTAGAGAGGAGAGGCAAGGGAGACACTTGTTCTTTTGTTATGCTGAACACACTTCTGGTGTCATTCAAGCAACCTGCAGTAGGGTGGACTCTCATGAAGAGGTCACAGCATCCTGACTACCTAGGAGAACAAGGAGACTAAAGACCTTGAGGGACACTCAAGGGACAAAGGGCTTAGAGACAAAGGGATCCGAGGATCGAGGTGAAGGTGCAACAAAAGACTTGCATATAATCGTGTAGAACAAGTGTAAAGAGGATACATGTGTAGCTATGGTATATATGGACAGAGATGAGTCAGCATCAAAGTCTATAGAACAGGGTGGAACAAAGAGATAAGCTGTGGCCATCAGTATGCAGCAGGAACCAGGTACTGATTGTAACTCAGGGTAATAATCTGGGATGACTCGGATGTCACAGGAGAATGGACCAAAGATAAACAGGAAGTAATCGAAATGAGTAGAGAAGATAAGTGGGCCAGCTCAGTGAAGAGAATGAATAGAGACAAGGTAAATATGAGGAATAAGGGAGAAAATCATAACACATCATCACTTCTTCACATTATCACCTTGATGGTAACTCCACATAGCCTTTCAGCCACCATCTTTTGATCCCTTAATCCCATCTTTCTGCTACACATTGATGTATCAACCACCTTAGTTACCTATGACTCATCCTAGCTATGCACACAGCCTATCCCTGTACTATATAATCTGACCCATCTTGTACTATAGCTCTCCAGCTAGTTCTATGCAATCTATGTGTAGTTTTCTGGCCTCCACAAGACTACCAATTGCAGTTAGTGAGAAACTTCTCATGTCTTTGCACTACACCTCAGAGTGTGCACTCAACTAGTATCTTTGTTTGAATCCAGATCTACCATCTGAATTCTTGACTTGCTGGATAACTCCACACAAGCATAACAGCCTGTTCCACCTGATCTTATCCCTCACACCTGCTAGAGATATGTTCTTTTCCATGCTCATTATCAACTTGGCAGCACAACCTTTAGTTGGAATTCTACTCATGTTGGGAACAGCCTGGTGATGTTCTTTTCCTCTGGTAGCAATACTGCCATGCCAGGTTCCATCAAGTATATCCTCAAGGACAATGCTCACATGCAATTTGCTATACAGTGCCAACTTCCTGTTGACATGAACACAATTGACCCATTTCAACATTATCTACACTTTCCAGAAAAGCTGTACTCCAAGGACCTAGATCCCAATCTGGAGATTGTTAGCTTGGCTGTGTCATATCCCAGACTTTCACCAAGTCCAACTCCGGATCCAACTCTGTTTGTTCTCCGGATTGTTCTCCTCAAGAGCACAGTAACTCTCCGTCAGACTTTCGTGCCTTCAATCTGTTGTCTCCTTTTGTATATCTGATTTCCTTTTACTACTTAGTCCTTTCCATTTAGGTTCTGTACACCGCCTGTTTCACCTGTCACCGGTGCACAGCTCCGTCATATGTTTCAACTGTTCTCCGTTCTCACGTACCTATGAACCTGTACACTCTCCGACATGTCCACAGTCGATGGCAATGATCCCACTAGTGATTGCTGTACACCCCATAGTATATAAGACTCCGTACATACACTGTGGTAGTTCAGTTTGATATCGATTTAATCACCCTCCAGTCAGTTCCGACCACCCTCCGACCCATCTCCGACCCTCCAACCTCCAAGGACACAAGTACAAGGGAGCGACATATAAGTCCTGCTCCAAGTCCTCACCCTTTCGCTCTCTCGTCCCTCTGCACATACAGTCCGGACATCGTCAGACTTACCTGGAGGACTGGATTTAACAGTATATCAAACTCAAACCTTGTACTCACTAAACCCCTATGTCCTGCATCATGACCTTGCACCACCGGGAATGCCTGGAGTCTGTCTTCGGCTCCATGCGGACTATCCCTGGTGATTTCATCAGTCTCACAGCACGTGCTCCTCCCCTGTCCATCTCCGCTGTGCGTCGGCACCTCCATCCTTACCATCCATTCAGGTCTCCACTCACTCCACTTCCTGAAACGGCCTACATCACTCAGATTGAAGAAGTCCGAAGTGAGTCTGGAAACAGCCAAAGGTCCAGGACTTCCACCTGCTCCTGCCCCAGTGCCCCTAAAAAGCCAGGCACCTCTGCCGGGCCTGATGGCCCCAGCAACCCCGGCGGCCCTAGCAGCCCAAGCAGTCCTAGTGGTCCTGACAGACCTGATGGACCCAAGCCTCCGGATCCAGGAGATGGTGACAATGATGACATACCATCCTCTCTGTCCTCCACCTCCTCTGGATTTGTTGATGACAAAATTGCACTCGATGACGAGCCCCTTAATGAGATCCCATTAGCTTATGAACCCTTTGCCCAACTCGCAACTGAAAAGTTGGCAAGTCTGT
>JBBPTT010001379.1:0-10776 GCA_038094175.1 Boletellus aff. lepidospora | reverse complement strand
CGGATTACTTCCTTTAGTTACCGATTGTACCTGATGCCTGCTGCGCTTTGATGGTCGCAGCTTACCTTATCCTTTCCACAACGTTCCATAGACTTCGATGCTGACTCATCATAGTCTATATATACCATTACCACCGCATGTATGATCCTTACACTTGTTCTACGCAAATACACGTACTCCTGTGTCGCTCCTCAGTCCTCGATTCCCCTCGAGTCCTTCGTCCCTTTAGTCCTCAGTCCTCGAGTATCCCTCGAGTCCTTTGTCTCCCTTGTTCTCCTAGGTGGATAGGACGCTGTGACCTCTTCGTGAGAGTCCGCCCTTCCGCAGGTTGCTTGAACGACACTCGTAGTGCGTTCAGCGTAACAAAAGAACAAGTGTCTCCTTCGCCCCTCCTCTTCAGGAGTAGGGCCACCCCAGCACGACGTCTCGCTCTCGAAGAAACCTCAGACCTCCCTCGGACTCCGAACCGGAGGACACCCCTCAGCACACCTCACCCACTCCCCCTTGGAGTAATCCCTTCGCGTCTCTAGCCCCTCAGTCCTCAGTCCCTTCGCCAAGAAGAATCACTGGGTCGTCCTCGACCAACCCAGTCCATCAACAGCTCACCCAGTCACCAGCACTCTCCCAGTTAAGCCTAGGTCCTCCTTCGCCCAGACCACTCACTCCAGCGCTTGCACCCACCCCTCCGGCACCAGTCCTTGCCCTCCCAGCACCTCCAGTCGTCACTTCATCAATCCCAGTACCACCAGTACTCCCCATCGCCCCAACACAACCTCCTACAACCATGACAACCACCCAACCAGAACTCAAGGCTGCTCTTCCTCTCAACTTCTCCAGGGAACCCAGCGAATCCATTCGATGGATTAAGGCCATGAAAGCCTACTTTCAGATCAACCCCACTCAGTACTCCTCTGATGAAGCAAAAATCATGACCACTCTGAACCGAATGAGCAAGGGATGCGGTGTATCCTTCTCCGAGATGTGGTATGATCGAATGGCTGATAAAAACGTCCCCTCCACCAAGAAAACATTCGACAAACTCGCCTCGAACTTTGAATCCACCTTCTTCCCTTACGACATCAAAACTACAGCTCGCCTTGAACTCTCCTCACTCCGCCAAAAGTCCACCAAGACTGATGACGGATTTCAGAAATACATCACCGACTTCCAGAACCTTGCTGCCAAGGCAGGTATCTCCGACGATGCGACCCTCATCCACATGATGACCAGAGGACTGGACCAACATATCACCACCCTGATCCTCTCGATGTCCACCATCCCTGATACTATCAATGGTTGGATCGAAAAGGCGAAAACCTTTCACGCTCAGGTTGCACGTATCAATGCCTTAAAGAAAGGCAACCACCAGACGTCCTTTTTCTCCTCCGCTCGTACTACCAGCACCCCCTTGGACCCGAACGCCATGGACATTGACACCCTCAGAGTAGGGAAGCTCACTCCTGAGGAACGGGCTCGATGCTTCTGGGAAGGACATTGCCTTCGCTGCAGGAAAAAAGGACACAATGCGGGAAAGTGCACCACCTTTACGACCCCTTTCAAACCCTCTCGCCCTCGGGAACCTGCTGTCGTCGCCACCACCACCACAAGTATTCCAGCCACCGCTTCCACCGCTCCCTCCTCTTCCCTTTCCGCCCTTGAAACCTACATGTCCCAACTCCGCTCTACTGGAAAGGAAGAAGGGGAAATCCTTCAGACGCTTAAACTCTGCTATGAACCCAGGGAGATGCAGATAGACAATCTCGAGCCGGGTTTTTAAATAGGGAAGCTGCCTCGACGTCATCCTTCCCTCATGTACTAGTAGGCAAATCAAATGAAAAAACCATTTGTATCTCCGTCCGCCTACAGTCCCGATCTCAAACCGTCGACACCATCGCTCTCATTGATAGCAGTGCAACAGGGAACTTCATCGATCCCAGTCTCATACCCTCTCTCTGGTCCGGCATCCGCCGAATGGCCCAACCTCTCACCGCCACCAATGTGGATGGAACCCCCAACCGAAAGGGAATCATCCAGTTCACCATATCTGCTAAAGCGCTCTTCCCCTCGTACTCAGAAAATACCAAGTTCATGGTCACCTCGCTTGGCGAAAGGAAAGTCATCCTAGGAACAACCTGGCTGACCAAGCACAACCCCGACATCGATTGGCTCACCAAAACTGTCACCATTCACCCTCAGACCCCCCTCTCTCTCAGCAAGATCACTCTCTCCACCCAACTCGCCCAACAGGAAGCCCCAAAGGAGCAAGAGATCCCGGAATGGTGTAAGGAGTACTCTGATGTCTTCTCTGAGAAGATGTTCAGTGTCCTCCCTCCACACTGCTCATATGATCATGTAATCGAACTAAAACCATCCTTCGTCCCAAAGATAGCTAAGGTATACCCCCTCAACCCTGCGGAGAAAGAAGCCTGTAAGGCTTTCGTCGAAGAAAACCTGAAAACTGGCCAGATCGTCCCTTCCAAATCCCCTCAGGCATCTCCGTTTTTCTTTGTCCCAAAAAAGGACGGCACCCTTCGCCCATGTCAAGACTATCGGTACCTCAACGAGTTCACCATCCGGAATGCCTATCCCCTCCCTCTCATCTCTGACCTCATCGACGACATGAAGGAATCCACCATCTTCACTAAACTGGACATTCGATGGGGGTACAACAATATTCGACTTCGAGAGGAAGATCAATGGAAGGCCGCCTTCATCACGCCCCTCGGACTTTTCGAACCAACGGTTATGTTCTTTGGTTTTAATAATGCCCCCCCGACTTTCCAGAGTTTCATGAATCATATCTTCGCTGACATTCTCACTGAAGGGTGGTTGAAGATTTACATGGACGACATCGGCATACACACCAAGGACAACATCGACCTCCATCACCTACACACCCTTCAAGTCTTCCAGCAACTTCGAGATCACAACCTATCGCTCAAACTCTCTAAATGCTCTTTCGACACCCCAAAAATGGAATATCTAGGGATGATCATCAGTCAGGGACACGCGGAAATGGACCCAGTTAAACTAACCGCAATAGCTGACTGGACCCCCCCAACCTCGGTCAAGGGGATTCGCAGTTTCCTGGGATTCACTAATTTCTACAGGAAATTCATTCCCAATTTCTCCAATATTGTCACTCCCCTTGTCCTCCTCACCAAGAAAGATGAGCCCTGGCTTTGGACTTCACTCCAGGACAAAGCCTTTTCCACTCTCAAGTCCTCTTTCTCTTCCGCTCCCGTTTTGTCACTCCCTGACCCCTCTAGACCATTTTCACTTATGACCGATGCCTCCCTCCTTGCAGCAGGCACAGTCCTGCTCCAAGCGGACATCAACGGAGATCTACACCCTTGCGCATACTTCTCTAAGACATTTAACCCTGCTGAACGAAATTATGACATTTACAATAGAGAACTTCTAGCAGTTATTCTTGCCCTTCAAGAATGGCGACACTACCTCCTCGGCACCCCTCACTCCATCACGGTTCTCACCGATCACAAGAATCTCTCCTATCTAAAGGATCCTTGCAAACTGTCTCGTTAACAAGCCCGCTGGTCCCTTCTCCTCCAGGACTTCGATATTGTCTGGAAAGTCACCCCGGGCACGCAAATGGGGCCAGCTGATGCCCTCTCCCGACGAGATTCGGTAGACACCTCCCTCGATAACTTCGCCCCCATACTTCCTGAACCCGCCGTCATCACTGCTTTTGACCTCGCCCTAGCCGAAAAGATCTCTGCCTCCTCCCCATCTGACCCTCTGGTTCTCCGAGCAGTCAATGCTCTCAAAGACAACTCCCCTCTATTCCCTCGTTCCTCCCTCTCTGACTGGTCCCTACACGAAGGGAAACTATATTTTAAAGACCGCCTTTACATTCCTCCCGAAGCTCGATCTGATCTCCTCCACTCCCTTCACTCCTCCCCTGCCTCCGGTCATGCAGGACAGTTTCGTACCAAAGCTTTGGTTGAACGCGACTATTGGTGGTCTGGTCTCTCCACCTTCGTTAAAAACTTCGTCGCCAGTTGCGCCCTTTGTCAACAATCCAAGGTCAACACCCACCCCACCGTCCCTCCACTCAATCCCATCCCTTCAACCTCGACCCTCCCCTTTAAACAGATTTCCGTTGACCTCATCACTGACCTTCCCCCATCCTCAGGATTTGACTCCATCATGGTCGTGGTCGACCATGGCCTTACGAAGGGGGTAATTCTGCTCCCTTGCCTTAAAACCATTGACGCTGCAGGAGTCGCCAAATTATTTTTCGACAATGTCTTCAAACGCTTCGGCCTCCACGACTCCATCATCTCTGACAGGGGCCCCCAATTTGCCTCCGCCTTTGCTCAAGAACTCGCAAGACTCCTCCAGTACGACCTTCGTCTCTCCACCACCTATCACCCCCAAACTGACGGTCAAACCAAACAGACCAATCAGGAACTAGAAACTTACCTTCGCATCTTTTGTGCTAATAACCCCCTAGAATGGACAAATTACCTAACGACTGCGGAGTTCCACCATAACTCCATCCCACACAGCTCCACCCGGAAATCACCGTTCTCCCTCCTCCTTGGTTATGAACCCCGAGCTTACCCAGCCCTGGGTAAAACATTCCTCCCTGCCCTCACTAATCGTCTCTCCTCCCTAGCCAAGGCCAGAGAAGAGGCCCTTGCGGCCCATGACCTCGCTCGCCTAGCCATGACCCGACACTCCACTCGCTCCTTCTCTCCCTGGAAAGTAGGGGATAAGGTTTGGCTTGAAGCCACTAATCTCCGCATCCCATACCCATCTAGGAAACTTGCCCCCAAACGACACGGACCCTTTGAAATATCTCAGGTCCTATCACCACTCACATACCGACTCTGCCTCCCTCCCACATGGAGAATCCATGACGTTTTCCACACATCACTGCTTTCTCCCTTTAAACAGACTGATGCACATGGTCCTTCATTTCCTAGACCACCGCCTACGCTGATAGCCGATGAAGAAGAATACGAAGTCGAGGCACTCCTCGCACACCGGGGATCCCCTGGCCGTTACAAGTACCTGACCGCATGGAAAGGTTACGGCTCATCAGAAAATACCTGGGAACCCGAAAGTAATCTCCGTCACGCCCCCCTCCTTTTGTCTAAATATAAAAAAGACCATCATTTACGTTAAACCCTCAGAAATGTATTTAGTCCTTCGCCCTTTCTTCCCTCTCTTCGCAACCCTTCTCTTCATCACCCTCCTCGCAGCGTTCTTCTCCATCTATTGGCTTTATACATAGAAATGTCCATCCCCACTTCCCCCCAATCTTCCCCTTCTTCTTCCATCTCTGCTGCCTCCGTCCGTCGTGCCACCCTTCGCAATACCGCGATCCAGCCCACCTACCTCCCGCGCCCCACGGCCCACTCCCTGTATTCGGCCATCCTCTCTGAACCACCGCTAGTCCTCGCCCTGGAGGCCCTTCCCCTCTATGTTGAGGATGAAATCTCCCAGGAACTTGTACGCCTCTTTCATGATGTCACTCGTACTCAGACCCTTCACTTCCATGCCGCACCCATTGATCGCCCCACGGGATATGGTCTCCCCCTTCGTCTAGCTATCAACCGCCTTCCCGAACGTATCCTCTCTATTCTTCATTTACATGGTTTCCATGTCTTTGTTTCTCAATTACCTTTAAGCCTAGTGTACCCTTTGTTCAGCGTCATTTTCGCTAGCTTACCTGTCTTTGACTGAGATGCCTACGTCTCTCGTATCCTATCCTCTTCCAATCTCGTACTCAGATCCCAACGAACCTCCCCCGATAGCTCCTCCCCCATTGCTCTCCCTGTGCTACTCAGTCAACCGTCTTCTGCTCGCGCTGCCACCCCCTCTCTTGACACCACTCTCGTCAAGTCCCAACCGTTGCCGCCCTTGGCCACCAACAAAGTGGACGAGATAGTCCACATCTCCCCCCCCCAGTCCTACGTGATCACCCTCCCCAATGGCACCACCGTTCTCTCCTCTCCCACTCATGTCTTACCTTGGCCTTTTCGTCCCACTCCTGCAACCCCCACCACCCGGTGCTTCCATTGTCGTGAACTGGGCCATTACATCGAAAATTGCCCTGGATACGCGTGCCCTAACTGCCACAACCTCGCTCCGGGCCATCGTTGGAGAGAGTGCCTCACCAGCCAATGTGATGTATGTCTACACTGGGGACACAGCGCTCGAGCCTGCCCTACTCGCATCTGCTCCGGTTGCAATCGATCTGGACACGTCTTCGACGATTGTCCATTTGAACATCTCACTCCCGCACAGTCTACCAGCCTTTTTGGAGGAATGCCATCTGCTACGAATTGAACCTGGGGTTCAGTTGTACGAAGGGGGTAATGTTACGATTCTCTCGTTGGCTCCTCGTATCTTCTTAGTTTCTATTCTTTCCCTCCATCGCGCCGCTCCCCTTTGCTTTGCCGAACACTTCGATCACTTCGTGTTTATCTTCGGCCCCTTCTCCTGCGTTATCCGAGTTATCTCGGATTATTTCCCTTAGTTACCGATCGTGCCTTGTACCTGCTGTGCTCTGATCGCAGCAGCTTACCTCATCCTTCCACTACGTTCTATAGGCTTCGGTGCTTACTCGTCTCGCCTATATATACCGTCGCTCCTCATGTAGTTTCCTTACACTTGTTCTACGCGAATATACGCATTCTTGTGTCGCTCCTCAGTCCTCGAGATAGCTCTCGAGTCCCTCGTCCCCTTGAACCCTCAGTCCTCGAGTAACCCTCGAGTCCTTCGTCAGCTTGTTCTCCTAGGTGGATAGGACGCTGTGACCTCTTCGTGAGAGTCCGCCCTTCCACAGGTTGCTTGAACGACACTAGTAGTGCGTTCAGCGTAACAGCCAGGGGATCCCTGGTGTGCGAGAAGTGCCTTGACTTCATATTCCTCTTCATCAGCTATCAGCATGGGCAGTGGTCTGGGAAAAGATGGACCATGTGCGTCAGTCTGTTTAAACGGGGATAGAAGTGAAGCATGGAAGACATCATGAATTTTCCATGTGGGTGGGAGGCGGAGTCGGTATGTGAGCGGTGATAGGACCTGAGATATCTCAAAGGGTCCATGCTGTTTGGGCGTGAGTTTCCTGGATGGATAGAGGATGCAGAGATTAGTGGCTTCAAGCCAAACCTTATCTCCTACTTTCCAGGGAGAGAAGGAACGAGTGGAGTGTCGAGTCATGGCCAAGCGAGCAGAGTCATGGGCTGCAAGGGCCTCTTCGCTGGCCTTGGCTAGAGAGGAGAGGCGATCAGTAAGAGCAGGGAGGAATGTTTTACCCAGGGCAGGGTAAGCCCAAGGTTCGTAACCAAGGAGGAGGGAAAATGGAGATTTCTGGGTAGAGCTGTGTGGGACGGAGTTGTGGTGGAACTCTGCCGTTGTTAGGTAATCTATCCATTCTAAGGGATTATTAGCACAAAAGATGCGAAGGTACGTTTCTAGTTCCTGATTGGTTCGTTCAGTTTGACCATCGGTTTGGAGGTGGTAGGCGGTCAAAAGGCGAAGGTCATACTGGAGGAGTCTGGCGAGCTCCTGAGCGAAGGCAGAGGCAAATTGGGGACCCTGGTCTGAGATGATGGAGTCATGGAGACTGAAACATTTGAAGACATTGTCAAAAAATAATTTAGCAATGCCGGCGGCATCAATGGTTTTATGACAAGGAAGCAGGATTACCCCCTTTATAAGGCCATGGTCGACCATGACCATGATAGAATCGAAGCCCGACGATAAATGGAGATCTGTGATGAGGTCTACTGAGATCTGTTTAAAGGGGAGGGTGGAGGTGGAGGGGATGGGATTAAGTGGAGGGACGGTGGGATGAGTGTTGACCTTGGACTGTTGACAGAGGGTGCAGCCGGCGACGAAGTTCTTGACAAAGGTGGCAAGACCTGGCCACCAATAGTCATGCTTGACCAGAACCTTGGTGTGAAACTGCCCAGCATGGCTGGAGGTGGGGGAGGAGTGAAGTGAGTGGAGGAGATTGGAGCGGGCATCAGGGAGAATATAGAGGTGATCTCAGAAGTACAGCTTCCCGTCATGTAGGGACCAGTCAGAGAGGGAGGAACGAGGGAATAGAGGGGAGCCATCTTTGAGAGCGTTGACTGTGCGAAGGACCAGGGGATCGGATGGGGAGGAAGCCGAGATCTTTTCGGCTAAGGCAAGGTCAAAAGTGGTGATGATGGTGGGTTCTGGGAGTATGGGGGCAATGTTGTCAAGGGAGGTGTCCACTGAATCCCATTGAGAGAGAGCATCGGCTGGTCCCATTTGCATGCCGGGGGTGACTTTCCAGGTAATGTCAAAGTCCTGAAGGAATAGAGACCAGCGAGCTTGTCAATGAGAGAGTTTGCGAGGGTCTTTGAGGTACAAGAGATTTTTGTGATTGGTGAGAATGGTCACAGAGTGAGGGGTGCCGAGGAGGTAATGTCACCATTCTTGCAGGGCAAGAATAACTGCTAAAAGTTCTCTGTCATAAATGTCATAATTCCGTTCAGCAGGACTGAAGGTCTTTGAGAAGTATGCACAAGGATGGAGGTCACCGTTGATGTCTGCTTGGAGCAGGACTGCGCCTGCTGCGAGGAGGGAGGCATCAGTCATAAGTGAAAATGGTCTAGAGGGGTCAGGGAGCAACAGAACGGGAGTGGAGGAGAAAGCGGTTTTGAGAGTAGAAAAGGCCTTATCCTGGAGTGGGGTCCAAAGCCAAGGTTCGTCCTTTTTGGTGAGGAGGATGAGGGGGGCCACGATGTTGGAGAAGTTGGGAATGAACTTCCTGTAGAAATTGGTGAATCCCAGGAAGCTGCAGATTCCCTTGACTGAAGTTGGGGGTGTCTAGTTGGCTATGGCGGTTAGTTTGACCAGATCCATTTCTACATGTCCCTGACCAATGATCATCCCAAGGTATTCCATTTTCGGGGTGTCAAAAGAACATTTGGAGAGTTTGAGTGACAGGTTGTGATCTCGAAGCCATTGAAAAACTCGAAGAGTGCATTGGTGGTGGAGGTCGACATTGTCCTTGGTGTGTATGCCGATGTCATCCATGTAGATCTTTAACCAACCTTCTGTGAGGATATCAGCAAAGATATGATTCATGAAGCTCTGGAAAGTTGGAGGAGCATTGTTAAAGCCAAAAAACATAACTGTGGGTTCGAAAAGTCCAAGGGGGATGATGAAGGTGGCCTTCTATTGATCTTCTTCCCGAAGTTGAATGGTGTTATATCCCCATCGAATGTCGAGTTTAGTGAAGATGGTGGACTCCTTCATGTCGTCGATGAGGTCAGAGATGAGGGGAAGAGGGTAGGCGTTTCAGATGGTGAACTCATTGAGGTATCAATAGTCTTGGCATGGGCGAAGGGTGCCATCTTTCTTTGGGACGAAGAAGAATGGCGAGGCTTGAGGGGACTTGGAGGGGACGATTCGGCCAGTTTTCAGGTTTTCTTCAATGAAGGCCTTACAGGCTTCTTTCTCCACAGGGTTGAGGGGATATACCTTGGCTATTTTAGGGACGAAGGATGGTTTTAGTTCGATTACATGATCATAAGGGCAGTGTGGAGGAAGAACGCTAAACATCTTTTCGGAGAAGATGTCCGAATACTCTTTGCACCATTCTGGGATCTCCTGTTCCTTGGGGGCTTCTTGTTGGGCGAGTTGGGTGGAGAGGGTGATCTTGTCGAGAGAGAGGGGGGTTGGGGGGTGGATGGTGATAGTTTTGGCGATCCAGTTGATGTCGGGGTTTTGTTTAGTGAGCCAGGAGGTCCCCAGGATGACTTTCTTTTCGCTGAGGGAGGTTACCATAAATTTGATGTTTTCAGAATATGAAGGGAAAGATGCTTTGGCCGATATGGTGAACTGGATGACTCCCTTTCTGTTGGGAGTTCCATCTACATTGGTGGCAGTGAGAGGTTGGGCCATTCGGCAAATGCCGGATCGAAGGGAGGGTACGAGGCTGGAATCAATGAAGTTTCCAGTTGCTCCGCTATCTATGAGGGCTATAGTGTCGACGGTTTGAGATTGGGACTGTAGGCGAATGGGGATATGAATGGTTCTTTCATTCAATTTGCCTACTAGTACATGAGGGAAGGATGACGTCGAGGCAGCTTCCCTTTTTAAAAACCTGGCTCAAGACTGTCTATCTGCATCTCTCCTGGTTTGAAGCAAAGTTTAAGCGTTTGGAGGATTTCCCCTTCTCCTTTCCCAGTAGAGCAGAGTTGGGACATATAGGTTTCAAGGGTGGAAGGAGGGGAAGAGGAAGCAATGGGGGCGACGACTGGAGTGCTGGTGGTGGCGGTGGTGACAGCAACAGGTTCTCGAGGGCGAGAGGGTTTGAAAGGAGTCGTAAAGGTGGTGCATTTTCCTGCATTGTGTCCTTTCTTTCTGCAGCGAAGGCAGCGTCCTTCTCGGAAGCATCAGGCCCATTCCTCTGGAGTGAGCTTCCCTACTCTGAGGGTGTCAACGTCCATGGCATTCGGGTCCGAAGAGGGAGTGTTGGTAGTATGAGTGGAGGAGAAAAAGGACGTCTGGTGGTTGCCCTTTTTTAAGGCATTGATGCGTGCGACCTGGGCATGAAAGGTCTTCGCCTTTTCGATCCAACCATTGATAGTATCAGGGATGGTGGACATCGAGAGGATCAAGGTGGTGATATGCTGGTCCAGTCCTCCAGTCATCATGTGGATGAGAGTCACGTCATTGGAGATACCTGCCTTGGCAGCAAGGTTCTGGAAGTCGGTGATGTATTTCTGGAATCCATCATCAGTCTTGGTAGACTTTATTGAA
>JBBPTT010001378.1:0-10789 GCA_038094175.1 Boletellus aff. lepidospora | reverse complement strand
AGAATGGATTCTGTTGCTCTTATCATGGAATCTCTGTTGAGCAACAACTTGCAATATTCTTGTATACCTGCATCACTGGTTTGAGTACATGTCACAGGGGTGAGCAGTTTCAACACTTGCCTGATACAATTTCGAGGTAAAATTATCCATCAAAATCTATGTGCAGGGAGTGAATGAGCATTATCCAACAGATATTTCAAAAAAATACTATACTTTTTCTCATCACCACCATTCTACACCACGAACATTGTAAGAAAGATATAAAGTTGGGGGATGCCGACCCTCAGGAAGTCCAGAGGATGTGACAAAGAAAAGGGTGGGTGCAAGATAGTCTCGTCCCAAGGGGGAACCAAGGTAAACAAGAAGGGATGAGGCTCGAGTGGGCCTACCAACAAAAACAAGTGATGTCCGGACTTGGTCCGGACTGAGGGTAGCGAAGTGAGGGCCTGGACTTAATCAAAGCGATGACTGGACCAGAGTTGGAGACGACGAGGACAGGGATTGATGTCAATACGAATGGGCGAGAGGGTCGATGACAAGGTCTGGTGGATGTCGATGATGAGGAGGCGAGTACGAAGTTCTGGACTTGGACGGAAGTGATGTCCAGAACGTGAGTGGCAATGATGAAGGGATGAAAGACAACGAGACTGACACAGACGGCACGACAGGCAGAGACAGACGACAAAAGTGGGCGAATAATTGCCTGGGATTCGATCCCTAGGTACAGGATTTTTATACACACCGACTATGATTTGAATATCAATTAAAGTATGACAGATGAAGCAAAGGGGGACAGTTGCCATCCTGTCACTATCCACCTGTCAAACATCCAGAAAATTGTGTGACATAAACACATGAACGCGAAACAGGTTGGGAATGATCGGGAATAAGTACGAAAAGCCGAGACAAAAAGAAAAAGAGAGTCCGGACAACTCAGCCGCTGGACATGCATCTGGACACGACAAGTCCAGACTGGATGTACTCGAGACCTGTCTGGACATAAGTAAACAAACGTGAAACTAACCTTGGACCACGCAGGACACAAGACATTGATGGACGACGATGCATGGTGATGATGGAAGAACCTCTGGACCTGTCAAAAGGGCCTCTACAACCGTAAGGAGCTGAGTGCTCCTACAACATGCAGTTTCCAACAGCATGAACACCAATTTCAGAGTGGATAATGTAAGATTGGCGCTTCTGTGCCTTTGCTGACTGCATTGGAGCTGTTGATGGAATGCACATTCAGGCATATGTTCCATTTGAAGACCATGTACATATGTGAAACAGGAAAGGTACCTTATCACAAAATTGTTTGTTTGCCTACAATTTTGACTTCCAGTTCACATATGCGTTGATGGGCTGGGATGGTGCAACCAACGATGCATTCCTCTGGAACGATACACATATGCACAATCTTCGGGTCCCCAATGGTCATTACCTTCTTGGTAATGTGGGGTTTGGGTTGTCCGATGCCCTGTTGGTCCCTTACTGTGGTGTACAGTACCATTTGAAGGAGTGGCAGCAGGCAAACCTGCAGTACACATTCAGCTTGAAATTCAGTGAAAAGGAGGTACTCATTCGAAGCTTATTAGACCCCAGAATAAAAAAGAGTTGTTCAATTTGCAATACGTGGTGCTATGGAATATCATTGAATGTATCTTTGGTGAGCTAAAACAAAATGGCAAATCCTCTTTCTCCCACCTGAATACAATATGGATGTCCAAAGCCGTGTACCTGCCACTTTGTGTGTGATCCACAACTTCATGGGAGATCTTGATCCAGACCAATTTTTTGACACAGAGTTTGATGAAATTTGATTGGTGCAAGCAGAGGGACTTGAAGGAGATGATGTTACAAGAAATGCCACCCCTTGGACCCAGCAAGTATGAAGAGCTACCCTGATGAGTTTTTCCTCTCCTTCTACGTATGCATTTGATATCGTGTCATCTTCCAATAGTCATCTTCCAACAGGTTCAACCACCATTGCTATGCCCCCTGTTTTTCCCCTTGATCATGATACACCCATTTCCTTAATGAACCCTTTTCTCCCAAGGTGATTCTCTTGCATCACCTCGTGTTCCCTATTCCCCAGATGCTGTACCTCGAGTAGTCATGATAGATGACACCTTCTCAGCTGATTCTTAGTCATACTCTTATAGCTAGCTGTATATAAAGTCCCCAGGTTTGTACTATTATTCCTTAGCTAGTTCTATGCAATCTATGTGTAGTTGTCTGGCCTCCTCGAGACTGCTAGTCACAGTAAGAGAGATCCTCTTGTGTGTCTTTGCACTACACTTTGAGTGTGCACTTGACTAGTTGCTTTCATCGGTTCTGGACTCAATGTCGAACCTTTGACCTTGCTGGATAACTCCACACAAGTGTAACAAAAGAACTAGCTCTATTTTAGTCCCTGCTTTTTAGCAGAAGGACTCTAAGCAACAAACATGAAGTCATCTTCAGAAAGAAGATTGGACCTGCTAGACCTCACTTTTATTCTTGCCGCCACTACCATCCTAGGACTGACTGAAACTGCAATCGCCACGATCGCCCTCTTTGTAGCATTATTCTACCAACCCAGACTCACCTAGGAAAGACTTTACCCCTGCTTGAAAAAGCAGAGGGAACATAAATAGACCATCACGTCTTGACCCAGGATAAGACCACTGGAGGACTCCAATCACGAAGAAGAACAATACATGACAAACTCCCTAGCCCCACAACTGGAAAGACGAAGAATCCTTGGACATTCCCAGACTCCCCTTAACCCTTTCCAACCACCAAGAAGACTCTGCTGCCTATCACTGTTACGCTTGCATGGAGTTATCCAGTAAGGTCAAAGGTTCGACACCTTGTCCAGAACCGATGAAAGCAACTAGTCGAGCGCACACTCAAAGTGTAGTGCAAAGACACTGGAGAGGATCTCACTAACTGCGATTGAGCAGTCTTGTGGAGGCCAGAAAACTACACATAGATTGCATAGAACTAGCTAGGGAACATGATACAAACTGGGGTTGACTATATAGTACAAGGATAGGCTGTGCGTACAGCCAGCGATGAGTCAGGATGAGTCATGAGTAACTAGGGTAACTGATGCATCAATATGCAGCATCACAGATGAGATCAAGGGATCAAAAGATGGTGGCTGCAAGACTATGCATGGTTACCATCATAGTGAGATGGTGAAGGTGTGATGATGTGAAGAGGTGAGACGCATATCGGCCGAATAGACGTCCAGTGGTTATTGGCTAGATCAAGAAATGGAGTTCTAAGGGTTCGTCGGTAGACAGCATGGCCGAGATTGAGAGTAGAGGGACTTATCAAGGAACAAGAAAAGGAAAAACTGTAACAATACCCCCTTTGTACATTGGAGATTCCAGCTCCAAGACTTTTGTTGCTATTAGTTTCGTTGTCGGTATCGGGGAGGGGATTTTACTAGGGAAACTCGGTTGAGAAAAGCGGAGGGATGTAATTTCCTGTAAGTTGAGAGAAGTTCATGAGCATTGGAGAGATTTGCTGCCGGTTCCCAAGTGTTTTCTGCTGAAGAATATCCTTTCCACTTGACCAGGTATTTTCTTTGTCCCACATGTCCTCTATGTGCTAGGATGGCTTCTACCTTGTACTCCTCTTCTCCTTCAATGGTATCGGGCGGGGGTCGAAGGAAATTAGGTCCATGTTCTGGTGTTTCAACGAATCGAGTAAGAAGGGAGGCATGAAAAACAGGATGTATCTTCCAAGAGGGGGGAAGATGTAGCTGATAGTTTACTGAAGAGATAACTTTTTCTATTTCAAAGGGGCCTTCTCGTTTTGGGGCAAGTTTCTTAGATGGATAAGGGATCTGAAGGTTCTTTCCTTTGAGCCAAACCTTGTCACCAACTTTGAATGGGGAGAAAGTCTTCCATCCTCATTCCTTAAGTCGTTGTTGGGCGTTGATATGAGTGGCTTTAGCTTCTTCTCTTGCTTTGTCTAGGATGAAGAGTCGGGATTCAAGAGCAGGAAGGAAGGTTTTGCCGATTGGAGGATATGCTTGGGGTTCGTAACCCATCATTAAAGAGAATGGGGTTTGTTTGGTGACTGAGTGTGTGGCGGAATTATGAGCAAATTCGGCCATCAGGAGTAAATCATGCCACTTAGCAGGATTTCCATCGCAAAATATCCAAAGATATGTTTCCAACTCTTGGTTGACACATTCGGTTTCTCCATCAGTTTGAGGGTGATAAGCGGTAGATAGGGCGAGGTTGTATTTCAGCAGTCGTGCAAGTTCTTGAGTGAAGGCTGAGGCAAATTGAGGACCTCTATCCGAAATACATCAATCATGCAATCCGAATCTGGGGAATACATGCTTGAAAAAGAGGGCTGCTACTCCTGCGGCATCGATTGTTTTGTGACAAGGGAGGAAAATTACCCCCTTTGTAAGCCCATGGTTGACCACGACCAAAACAGAGTCAAACCTGGCCGATACGGGAAGGCCAGTGATCAGATCCATAGAAATATTCTGGAATGGGTGAGTAGATTCCATTGCATTGGGAATTGCTGGTGGTGCTGTGGGATGAGTATTCCCCTTGTGTGACTGGCAAACTGCACATCCTTTTATGAACTGTCAAACAAAGGTGGATAGACCTGGCCACCAATAATCCCGCTGGAGGAGGGACAGAGTTCTGAAATAACCGCCATGTCCTCCTGCATCAGATTCATGGATCTCGGTGACCAACTTATGCCGTTGTGGTTCAGGAATATAAAGATGTCCCTTGTAATATAGCATTTCGTCCAACCATCTCCAATCTTCAGGGGAGGCGCGAGGAAAAAGGGAGGATCCTTTCTGTAAGGCAGAGATTGCTTCTAAAGCTACTGGGTCTCTTTTGGTGGAATGGATGATCTTTTCACGGAGTTCCAGATCTATTAGGTTGACGAATAGATTGTTGGGTAGTAACACCACATCCTGGTTGTCGGTGGTGGTGTCCAAGTTGTCCTTTCTAGAGAGGGCATCAGCTGGTCCCATTTGTGATCCGGGGAGATTTTGATATTGAATATCGAAATCCTGAAGAAATAGCATCCATCGGGCTTGTTGCCTAGACAATTTATGGGGTTGTTTGAAATACGCCAAGTTCTTATGATCAGTTTGGACCGTCACCTGGTGTTCTGTCCCCGACAGATAATGTCTCCATTCCTCCAAAGCCCTTATGACGGCTAGTAATTCTCGATCATAGATGTCATAGTTCGTTCTTCTGGGGAGAATGTTCGAGAGAAATAAGTGCATGGGTGAAGATCTCCATTTCTGTCAGTTTGCATAAGGACTGCTCTACAAGCGGTGAGAGAGGCATCCATCATGACTGTAAATGGCTTTGTGGAGTCGGGCATCTTTAATACTGGTTTAGAGAGGAAGGCTTTCTTGAGCATCAGAAAAGCTTTCTCACATTCTTCTGTCCAATTCTAGACTACCCCTTTCTTGGTTAGCTCATGTAGGGGTCGGCAAATTCCAGAGAAGTCTGGGATGAATTTCCTGTAGAAGTTACAGAATCCGATGAACGATCGGATTAGCTTGACCGAAGTGGGACTTTTCCAGTCTTCGATTGCCTTGAGTTTTCCAGGGTCTAAGGTAATCTCCCCTGGTCGAACTATCATACCAAGGTAGTCGACTTCTGTGACGTTGAAGGAGCATTTACTTAGCTTGAGGAACAAGTCGTTTTCCATCATTCGTTGAAGAACTCGGCGAGTTCGTTCCATATGCTTCATGGGATCGTTGGAGGCGATGATAAGATCGTCCATATATATGATCAGCCATCCTTCGGCGATCATATCAGCAAATACATGATTCATCAGTGCTTGGAACGTAGCTGGTGAATTGCTCTGTCCAAAGAACATGACCATTGGTTCAAAGAGTCCTACTGGTGTGATGAAGGCGGCTTTCCATCGGTCTTCAGGGGTGATTAACACATTGTTATATCCCCATCGAATGTCCATTTTGGTGAAGATCGTAGCGTCCTTGAGTTGATCTACTAGTTCCGAAATGTGGGGTAGTGGGTAGGCGTTTTTGATCGTATGTTGGTTGAGATATCGATAATCCTGGCAGGGTTGCAGTCTGCCATCTTTCTTTGGTACAAAGAAGAAAGGAGAGGCTTGTGGGGATTGAGAGGAGACGATTGTTCCTTTCTTGAGGTTTTCTTCGACAAATGCCTTGCATGCTTCCAACTCTTTAGGATTAAGCGGGTATACTTTCGCTACTCTGGGAACAAAGGTAGGGGCAAGGTCAATATGATGGTCATATTTTTGAGATGGAGGGAGCTTCCCGAGTGGTGGTTCTTCAAAGACTTTCCTGAATTCTTCAAATTCAGGGGGTAAAACCGTTTCTTGCTTGGTTTTCTGTTGTTCCTGAGCAATCTCCGTGGATTTAGTGATCTTTCGGATCCATTCTATCTTGATGTGCTCATCGGGGTCGATTTTCAGATATCGGAGTAATTGGTCCTGTTCCTCTAAGTTCTTTTGCTGGGAGAGGGGGTCGACAATTTCTGGTAGTTGAATTTCTCCTTTGGCCCAATCGATTTCAGGATTGACCATTCGTAGCCAAGTCATTCCTAGAATGACATCTTCTTTTCCGTAGTTGATGACAAGGAAATCCTGTTTTTCCAGAAGAAGATTTCCTAAAATAAGGGAAAGTGTAACTTTCCTTTGTATGTGTCCATTGCTATTTTCCATTCCGTCTGTGTTAGAGGCTTTGATGGGTGATTTCAGTTTGGTGGTGGTCCATCCCATTCGTTCTACTAGTCTTCAGTTTATGAAGCAGTTACTTGCTCCACTATCTACCAGGGAGGAGACCTCGGCGTCCTTGTTGGTCCCTTCTTCCTGTAGCAGGGTCAGGAGTCTGATGGCCCGATCAGAAGTTGGTGGTAAGGGGACGATAGCCACCCTTTCTTCCATAGGAGGGTTGGTTTCTGAACATGTTTCTAGAGCTTTTATGGCGTCTTTAATGGTTACCCCTTTTCTTTGTAAGAGCGCCCTCATTCATTTGTCTAAAGAGGCTTCCTCATCTGATTGAATCGATTCTCGATCAGGGACTCGCCTGGGGCTGGATTGTCTTTTCCTGGGATGGTATTTTGTGTGACATCCCCTTCGATAGCAGATGAAACATTGGTTGTTTTGTCGGTGTTCTGTCCATTGCTGAGAGGACAGTCAGATTGCATTGATGCTGACGTCCACGTCCATTGCATCAGGATCAAGTTCTTGGGTTTTCTCAGATTCTTCCTGCATCCATTCATCAGATTTGGGTTTGAATGGTTGTTTCCGCAATTGCTGTGTCCTAGTTCTAACTTGATCAAACTGAGCAGCTTTCTCTATCCACTTATTCCACGTGTCTGGTGGTGGATCTACTGCAGTCATGAGGTTGACCAGTTGGGTATTGACGGCTATCCTAAGCAAGTTGATTAAGATTTCATGTTGTTGGCCCATGCTCACCATGGAGGCAAGGAGTTCGAATTGAATTCGGAAAGTAGAGAACGATTTCCTTCCCTGTTTCAAAGCGTAAAGTTGTGATCTCGCATCTGCCTGAGAATCACCTGGGGCGAATACATTGAAGAATCCTTCTTCAAGTTCCTTTAGAAATTGGCTCATTTGCTTTCTGCTGGTTACCACGTCTTGTAGGTTTTGATACCATCCTTCGGCAAAGATCGCAGCCATCCCATTCGTCATGTTGTTGAGGATAATGACTACTTGCGCTAACTCATTGTAAACCTCTCGATTGATTGAAAGGTAAGCTTTCATGGCGCCAAACCATTGTTTAGCATCTGTGGCAACCCCACTAAATGGACTGGGATTTCCAGCTCGGATTTCCTGGAGTTCTTCGGGTTCTGGAGTTATCAATGCTACTGGGGTTGGTAAGGCGGGGATAGGAGTTGGTAAAACAAGTGGGATGGGTGGAGGAGGAGGTGTTGGCTGTATCAAAACGCTAGAAAGGCCTGGGATAGATGGTGGTCCTATCTGAGGAATCTCGACTGGTGGTGAGATTAATGCCTGAGTGGGGAATGTTATGGGTCATGTAGGTTCCTCTGGTTGGGTTGTTTCAGGGGGGATGATTTGGACTGTGATTTCTGGATAAGCGATGGGCATAGGTGGTGGAGCGTTGGGTAATACTGCTGGTCTTCTGGGTGGAGGGTATGGGACTGTCCCAAAAGCAGTTGGTGAAGCTCTCGTTGCTCCTGAGATTCTTCTAGAGTGCAGCAGCAGACTGGGTATTTCCCTGATGGCAGATTGTATTGACGATGGCCTAGGTGATCCGTGGGTCGATGAGGTAGCGGTTATCGGCGCTCCTCCTATTCCTGGGGTCCCAACTCGTGGGGAACTATGTCCTGTTATAGTTCTGATGCTGCTGGGTCGAGGGGATTCCGTTCTCGTTGTTCCTGGTACTCGGGGTGGTCTGGTAGACATTCCTAACATCATAGGAGGTAAGGGCACTTGCCAAAATTCCTGGACCTCCTGTTCTTCTTGCGACGACAAAGAAGCATCGTCCTCCTCTTGAGAGTCTTCCTCCTGAGGACTTTCTTCCTGTTCCGATGAGGAAGCGGGTACTTGATAACTTCCATCGTTCCTAGATGAAGTTCTGGTCCTAGATCGTCCATGGTCTTCTTTGACAGGCAGAGGGGTGAGTTGTCGTGGGGGTTGTTCTTCATCCCTGGAGGAAGATCCCCAATCCCAAAAGCTAGACATGCTTACGTACTATCTTCCCAAGTCCATCGTGGAGTAAAGATAGCTTTGATCATGGCTGTTCCAATGGTAGTGGCGATGACTGATAGTCCTAGTCTTCCCAGGAAGACGCTGGTAAACGGGGTGGTGTTGGCTAGAGTCCTACTGCTAAAAAGCAGGGACGAGAATAGAGCTAGTTCTTTTGTTACGCTTGCGTGGAGTTATCCAGTAAGGTCAAAGGTTCGACACTTTGTCCAGAACCAATGAAAGCAACTAGTTGAGTGCACACTCAAAGTGTAGTGCAAAGACACTGGAGAGGATCTCACTAACTGTGATTGAGCAGTCTCATGGAGGCCAGAAAACTACACATAGATTGCATAGAACTAGCTAGGGAACATGATACAAACTGGGGTTGACTATATAGTACAAGGATAGGCTGTGCGTACAGCCAGCGATGAGTCAGGATGAGTCATGAGTAACTAGGGTAACTGATGCATCAATATGCAGCATCACAGATGAGATCAAGGGATCAAAAGATGGTGGCTGCGAGGCTATGCGTGGTTACCATCATAGTGAGATGGTGAAGGTGTGACGATGTGAAGAGGTGAGACGCATATCGGCCGAATAGACGTCCAGTGGTTATTGGCTAGATCAAGAAATGGAGTTCTAAGGGTTCGTTGGTAGATAGCATGGCCGAGATTGAGAGTAGAGGGACTTATTAAGGAACAAGAAAAGGAAAAACTGTAACAGTCACAAGTATCCCCAGCACCCCCTATCATTTCTATTGCCCCTGAGCAAGCAGAAGGAGAACAAACTGGGTTTTCTACCCCAAGAGAACCCTCCCCAATTGAGTTATCCCCTCCAAATATCGCTACCATGACTCACCAGCCAACCACTTCCACACCAGCTCCACCAACCACAATGACAGTCGTAACTCAGGCAACCACCAAGAAATCAGAAATCAGAGCAGGATGCCTGGAAGCCTTCAGTGGAAAAGTGGAGGACGCCAAAAGATGGTTTCAGGTGATGAAGGCGTACTTCTTGTTAAATCATGAAGTATATGATGAACTGGCTCAGATTGTCATTCTCCTCAATAACATGAAAACAGGACTAGCGGCGACCTTCACAGAAGCCTGGTATCAAAAACTGGATGATGCAGCACAAGAGAAGATCAACGTCACCTTCAACAACTTGGAAAAAGACTTCTTTACAACCTTTTCCCCAGGTGATGCTCAAGCTGATGCATGATCCAAGCTTTACACTTTGAAACAGGGCAGGGGGACCTTCCCCAACTTTAGAGCTCAATTCAAGCTATTGGTAGCCAACACAGGAATGGGACACCAAGACATGATCTTGATAGATCTTCTCAGGGTAGCTGTAAATGGAGACATCGTAAATCTGATGACAGCAGTCGACCCTGCTCCAGAGAAATGGGTAAAATGGATGGAAAAGGCTGCACAATTCAACCAAATCAAGACGAGAACTCAACTTCTCAGAATGGATCAAACACGCCCCGATTCGGGATCATCTAGGACTCATTGAGACCTGAACATGATGGAAATCAATACAATCAAACTATCACCTACAGAAAGAGCCGAGCATATGAAAAATAACAAATTCTTCATCTGCCATCGAGTAGGATGCTCTACCAGGAATCATCACTCAAACGGACAAAACTTCAGAGGGAAGAATAGGGAAAGGAACTACAGGAAAGTCTTTCCCACAACTAGAAACGCACCGCCCACTCGAGTATTACAGACTGAGGATGAGATCCAAACCTTCCTTGAAAGGAACAGTGTCTCCAGGGCTGAGGCAGTCAAAGTCCTCAAAATATGTTTCTCCAAAGATGAAGGAGAAACAGTGAGAGACAAACCCACCCCTCAGGAAGAAGAAGCTGAGGGTTTTTAAAGGGGAAAGGTGTTTCAGCATCACCAATCCCCATGACCACTATTCCTGTAATTGTATCCCCAATCACAGACCGAGCAATCTGACTTCCCATCTCTTTACATGAAGAGGACACAGGAAAAACTGCTGAAATATTATCCCTAGTGGATAGTGGAGCAAGCAATTGCGTCATAAACAAGAAACTAGTGGAATGATTAGGACTAACTACCAA
>JBBPTT010001377.1:0-10798 GCA_038094175.1 Boletellus aff. lepidospora | reverse complement strand
CCTGTCGGTGTGTTCCTTGGGTGATTTGGAAGCGATGATGAGGTCATCCATATATATGATTAACCATCCTTCGGCAATCATGTCAGCGAACACATGATTCATGAGGGCTTGAAACGTAGCTGGGGAGTTGCTTTGTCCAAAGAACATCACGGTAGGTTCAAATAGTCCTATGGGTGTGATAAAGGCTGCCTTCCATCGGTCGGGGGGGTGAATGAGCACGTTGTTATACCCCCATCGAATATCCATTTTGGTAAAGATAGTGGCATCTTTTAATTGATCTACCAGTTCAGAAATACGGGGTAAAGGGTAGGCATTTTTGATCATATGCTCATTGAGGTACCGATAGTCTTGGCAAGGGCGTAGTCCTCCATCTTTTTTTGGTACGAAAAAGAAGGGTGAGGCTTGAGGCGATTGTGAAGGCATTATTGTTCCTTTCTTTAAGTTCTCTTCAACAAATGTCTTGCATGCTTCCAACTCCTTAGGGTTTAGAGGGTAGACTTTGGCAACTTTCGGTATGAAGGTATCTTTTAGATCAATATGGTGGTTGTATTTTCTAGATGGGGGTAGTTTGCCTAGTGGGGGTTCCTCGAATACTCGTCTGAATTCTTCGAATTCCAGAGGGAGGACAGTTTCCTTCTTCTTGGCATTCTCTGCCTGAGCGATTTCCGTTGAGTGAGTTATTTTCCGAATGATCTCCTGATTGATATGGGCAGTGGGGTCCGTGGCCAGATATTGTAATAGATATCGCTGTTCGATGGGATCCCATGAATGCGATGTCGAATCAATAGATTGAGGAATGGAGATCTCGCCTTTGGCCCAATTGATCTCTGGGTTTACTAATCTTAACCAGGACATCCCGAGTATGATGTCTTCATCTCCGCAGTTGATTACCAGGAAGGTTTGCTTTTCTAGTAGCAAAGATTCTATCGTGACAGAGAGTGTAACTTTTCGACGTATCATTCCATTTTCGTTAAGGGTTCCGTCAGTGTTTGTGGCTTTGATGGGGATCTTCAGTTTGTGGGTAATCAAACCCAGTCGTTCTACCAATTTTCTGTTGATGAAGCAATTACTTGCTCCGCTATCCACCAAGGATAGTACTTCAGTGGTTTTTCCTGAGTTTTCCTCATGTAACGAGATGGGGAGTCGAATTGCTCAATCTGCAATAGGAGATACAATTACAGGAATAGTGGTTATGGGGATTGGTGACGCTGAAACACCTTTCCCCTTCAAAAACCCGTGGTCACTTCTCTTTGAGGACCCGGTTCGTTGTTTACTTCCTCTTCTTCGTCTTTGGCGAAGCAAATTTCGAGGGCTTTAATAGCCTCGTCTTTGGAGACTTGATTCCTTTCAAGGAATGTTTGTATGTCGTCTTTGGTCTGTATAGCGCGAGTAGTGGAGGTTTGTCGGTTGGGGGGTGGCACTTGCCTATTGTTTGGTTTAAAGCTCCTTCTTTTGAAGGAGTTTCCCTCCCTCTTATGATTTCTAGTGGAGCATCCGACCTTGTGGCAGATGAAACATTTGTTGTTCCTAAAATGTTCCGCTCATTCCATAGGTGTTAACCTTATTGCATCTACATCCATGGTGTATGGATCTTTGTGACCTCTGGAAGATCCGGATGCGTTAGGTTGCCCTTGTCCAGTTCTTAGGAGTTGGGTCCTGGTTTTGACCTGATCGAACTGTGCCGCCTTTTCCATCCATTTTACCCATTTCTCAGGGGCAGGGTCTACTGCCGTCATTAGGTTTATGATGTCGGTGTTTACGGCTATCCTGAGTAGATCGATCAAGATGGTATCTTGATGTCCCATTCCGGCGTTGGCTACGAGCAGCTCAAACTGCGCTCTGAAATTGGGGAAGGTAGTTCTCCCTTGTTTTAACGCATAGAGCTTTGATCGTGCATCAGCTTGCGCATTGCCAGGGGAAAAGGTGGTGAAGAAGTCTTTTTCCAGTTCATTGAAGGTGATATTGATCTTCCCTTGTGCAGCGTTGTCCAGCTTTTGATACCAGGCTTCTGTGAAGGTTGCTGCAAGCCCAGTTTTCATGTTGTTAAGGAGGATTACTATCTGAGCTAACTCATCATATACTTCATGATTTAACAAGAAGTATGCCTTCATAGCACAGAACCATCTCTTGGCGTCCTCAGCTTTTCCACTGAAAGATTCAGGACATCCTGCTCGGATTTCCGATTTCTTGGTTGTGGATGTGGTTACCATGGTAGGAGTAGCTGGAGGAGCGGCGGGGGTGGCAACAGGTTGGTGAGTCATTGCACTGAGATGAGTAGGAGATAACTCAATTGGGGATGGTTCTCTTGGGGTAGAAAACCCGGTATGTCCTTCGGTAGTCTCCTGAGGGATAGAGATGATCGGAGGTGCTGGAGATACTTAGGATAGTCGACGAAGTCTTCTAGGTAGGGGAAATGGATTTGCTGGGATATGGGGATGTCCAGCGATTCTTCTTCTTTCGGGTTGAGGAGAGGGGGAATTTGTAATGTAATGTTCTTCCTCTTCGTCCGAGAAGTCGGGTGGTCTGATCCTCAATCTAGACATCATGGGCTACTCTTATCCTCTCTGCTTTTCTAAAGCAGAGGTTACTTTTCCTAAGTGAGTCGGGGTCGTCGAAAGAGTCCTGCAAACAAAGCGATTGTTGCAACAATATTTTCCAAAAGCCTGAGGATGGAGGTGGCGGCTAATACGAAGAAGAGTAAGAGGTCCTTCCTCTTTTCCTTGGTAATCTCCGTGTTTGTTGTCTGAGGTCCTTCTGCTGAAAAGCAGGGACAAGAAGAGAGCTAGTTCTTTTGTTACGCTTGTGTGGAGTTATCCAGCAAGGTCAAAGGTTCAACAACAAGTCCAGAACCGATGAAAGCAACTAGTCGAGCGCACACTCTAAAGTGTAGTGCAAAGACACTTGGAGGATCTCACTAACTGCAAAGGGCAGTCTCGTGGAGGCCAGAAAACTACATGTAGATTGCGTAGAACTAGCTGAGGAATGATAATACAAGTCCCTAGAGTTTATATACGTGCAGCTATACGAGTATGACTAAGAATTGGCCGAGAAGGTGTCATCTAAGATTACTACTCGTGGTATAGCATTCTGGGAAAGGAGAACACGAGATGATGCGAAAGAATCATCTTGGGAGAAAAGGGTCCAAAAGAGAAATGGGCGCATCAGTATCAAGGGGAAAAGCGGGAGGCATAGCGACAGTGGTTGAACCCGTCGGGAGATGACTATCAGAAGATAACACAGCATCGAAGGGATTCGTGAAAGAAGAAGAAAAACTCAACAAGGAAACTCCGCGGCGCCGTCGGTGCCAGGGAGATGCATTTCTTGTAACAATACCTCCAAAGTACACTGGAGGCCCTGCCTCCAAACCCTTGATTTTGCGTGGAAATCTCCAGGTCGGATTAGTCCTCACTTCCATCAGAAGGGGAAGTGGCATCCCTGTTCTTCGGGCAAGCTTCCACAGAGTGCGCCACACTATTACAGCCTCTGCAACAACGTTCTGGACAGTTGTATTGAGCGTGACTGGGTGCCGATACCCTGCAAATGGGGCAGGTGTACTCCGGGCAATTCGGGCGATAGTGCCTGCTATCTCCACAGGTGTAACAGTGGGCGGTACGAGTTGATCCAACAGGGAGTCGAGCGACAAAGTCGATGAGGGAGTTGATAAGGGGTTGGAGGAGATGGTTGTTGGCATCTCTATGTGTAGCTCCTCGTCGGGGTCTAAGTCTGCTATGGGGAGGAGGAACGGGGATTGGGTCGTTGTTGGTTGGGAAGGGAGTTCCGGTTCTATAGGCGACTGGGGAGACCTCGCCTCCTGCCACATCCTCGGATAACAGGGTGGTACGGCGTGAGCTGGGGCGGGTAGCCAGTATGGGATCAGGGCGAGTAAATGTGGGTTCCTCAGAGTTGTTGCCACATAATCTGCCGAGTGCAAGCGGATGAGTGATGAATCCGGGTGCAAGAAAGTCCTGGATTTGAGAGGGGGAGAAGGATTGTAGGATCGGCCACATAAAGTTATGCATTGGTTCGGCAGGGAGTTGGTGGATGATGGTAATCATCCTGTGTCGGACGATCAATTCCAGAATATAGTCCCTCATTCGACATAATGCCAACCGTGATAGGGCATATGGGGCGGCTACCATGGAATCGGTGGGGAGATGTTCAGTCTGTTGGAGGAATGTGTGGTATCGGTGATAGAGGTTTAACAGGAGTGGGAGGAACTCATGGTGTTCAAAATCGGGCAAAGTGTTGATCAGGAGGACAAGGTGGACATCTTGGAATGTCTTCTCTAACGCGTCCCACAGGTGGGGCTTGGCCAGTCGATGGAGGCGGTAGATTTCGGCATAGGCTAGCTCTTCCCAATTGCTGTTTCAATAGGTTTCAAGGGGGTCGGTTAGGATGGCGGGGATGGGGATGAGATTGACAGCGTGGGTCATGGTTGGGGGAAATGGGGTAGTACACTATTATCTCGGGTCCGCCCATCTCCTATTTAACATTGGGGAATCCACCAGGTGCTCCACTTCCGTCCCAGTCACTGCCCTCCAATCTCGATCTTGTGGTGCTACCACCCGTTGTTGGCGGCTGGGCGGTGTGATTAGCGCTTACTTGGATCCAGGGCCCCAGTGTGGGGCTCCCCACCCACTATCGTTCTTGTCCTGCTTCTATAGACCCGTCACCCCATGACAGGTAGAGCAGGGCCTTGTCCCAGACACGTACTTCTATTGCCCAGAACCTCGATTTCTCAGCGAGGTCATGGAGCAGGTGGACTACATAGAATAATAGGAGGGTGGCGAGGATGAGGAGGGTCTCGTAGAAGTCAATAGAGAATTGCATAATGATGCGGTGGTGATGATGACGGTGGGGGCTGTAATGCTGTGGAGCTTGGACATGGGAGGTCGCTTTTTATAGGAATTGTTGGCGATGCACGGACCAGGGCGTCAGGTCAAATCGGGACTGTGGAATCAGGGTCATCAATTCGGGTAGAGTCGGGTTGCTACTGCGGAAAGTCAGCCGGGTATCTTGTTTGATAATTCCACAGTATATCTCTTGCATTGGATAAATTGATGGTGGGTTCCCAGGTATTTTCGGCCGAAGAGTATCCTTTCCATTTAACCAAATAGCATTTTCGTCTGAATGTTCCCCGATGGGCCAAGATTGCTTCAACTTTGTACTCCTCCTCCCCTTCAATTGAGTCTAGGGGAGGTTGGGGGAAATTGGGTCCATGCTCCAAGGTCTCGTTATAGGGAGTGAGGAGGGAGGCATGGAATACGGGGTGGATCTTCCAGGACATGGGGAGTCGGAGTTGGAAAGCGACCGATGAGATAATTTTTTCGACTTCAAAGGGGCCTACTCTCTTAGGGGCCAGTTTCCTAGACGGATAGGGGATTCGGAGATTCTTTCCTTCTAGCCAGACCTTGTCTCCAATCTTGAATGGCTTATACTTTGCCCACGTTTTTTCTTTCTGTCGAAGTTGGGCCGTTACGTGAGTGGCCTTCGCCTCCTTTTGGGCATTGTTGAGAATTGTCATTCGTGATTCTAGGGCGGGTAAGAATGTCTTTCCGATTGCTGGGTAAGCTTGAGGTTCATACCCCATCATGAGTGCGAATGGGGTTTGTTTAGTGACTGAATGAGTGGCGGAATTGTGAGCGAACTTGGCCATCGGTAGAAGGTCATGCCACTTAGCAGGGTTTCCTTCACAGAATATTCGGAGATAGGTTTCTAATTCCTGATTTACCCATTCAGTTTCTCCATCGGTTTGTGGGTGATAGGTAGTAGATAGAGCCAGATCATATTGTAACAGTCTGACAAGTTCCCTAGCGAATGCGGAAGCAAATTGAGGGCCTCTGTCAGATATGACTCTGTCGTGTAGTCCAAATCTGGGGAAGATATTTCTGAAAAAGAGTTTGGCTACCTCTGCCACGTCGATATTTTTGTTGCAAGGCAGGAAAATTACCCCCTTTGTAAGGCCATGGTCGACCACGACCAGTATTGAGTTGAATCCAGCAGCAATTGGCAGGTCGGTTATTAAATCCATAGAGATGTTTTGGAACGGGCGATCTGCCTCCATGGGGTTTGGAATTGGTGGGGGTGTAGTGGGGTGGGTGTTTGTTTTGTTTGCTTGGCAAGTTGCACATCCTAGGACAAACTTCCGGATGAAAGTTCAAAGTCCTGGCCACCAATAGTCTCACTGGATTAGGGATAGGGTTCTGAAGTACCCTCCGTGTCCTCCTGCAGGTGACTCGTGTATTTTAGTGACTAAAGCCTGTCTTTGAGATTCAGGGATAAAGAGACATCCCTTGAAGTATAGCATTCTGTCCTCCCATTTCCAGTCGTTAGCATTTGCTCTAGGAAATAGGGAGGATCCCATTTGGGCGGCGGCAATAGCATTTTTCGCTAAGGGGTCGTCTTTAGTAGAAAGAACTATTTTTTCTCATATGGCCAGATCGATGAGTTTAATGAAATGATCGTCTGGAATAAGGATCACGTCTTGGTTATCCTCGGCGGTGTTAACTTCGTCCCTTCTGGATAGGGCATCAGCCGGGGCCATTTTGTTTCCTGGGAGATTTTGATACTGGATGTCGAAGTCTTGTAGGAATAGCATCCACCTAGCTTGTCGTCGGGACAGTTTATGAGGTTGTTTGAAGTAGGCAAGGTTTTTGTGATCTGTTTGGATTGTTACTCGATGTTCCATTCCAGATAGGTAATGTCTCCATTCTTCCAGTGCGCGAATTACTGCCAGAAGTTCTCGATCGTAGATGTCATAATTTCGCTCTTCTGGGGAAAAGGTTCGAGAGAAATATGCACAAGGATGGAGATCTCCGTTTCCGTCGGTTTGCATCAATACCGCTCCCAATGCTGTGAGGGAGGCGTCCGTCATAACTGTAAAGGGTCTGGTGGAGTCTGGCATTTTAAGAATTGGTTTGGACATAAAGGCTTTCTGCAGTGTTCAGAAAGCTTTCTCGCATTCAGGAGACCAATTCCAATTGACTTCCTTCTTAGTGAGTTCGTGGAGAGGCCGACTGATCCCGGAGAAGTCGGGAATGAATTTCCTATAGAAATTACAGAATCCGATAAACGAGCGGATCTGTTTTACCGAAGTCGGACTCTTCCAGTCTTTGATGGCCTGAAGTTTTCCTGGGTCTAGAGCGATTTCACCTGGCCGAACTATCATTCCGAGGTAGTCCACTTCTGTGACATTGAAGGAACATTTACTCAGTTTGAGAAAGAGATCATTGTCCATCATTCATTGAAGGACTCGACGAGTCCTGTCGGTGTGTTCCTTGGGTGATTTGGAAGCGATGATGAGGTCATCCATATATATGATTAACCATCCTTCGGCAATCATGTCAGCGAACACATGATTCATGAGGGCTTGAAATGTAGCTGGAGAGTTGCTTTGTCCAAAGAACATCACGGTAGGTTCAAATAGTCCTATGGGTGTGATAAAGGCTGCCTTCCATCGGTCGGGGGGGGGGTGAATGAGCACGTTGTTATACCCCCATCAAATATCCATTTTGGTAAAGATAGTGGCATCTTTTAATTGATCTACCAGTTCAGAAATACAGGGTGAAGGGTAGGCGTTTTTGATCGTATGCTCATTGAGGTACCAATAGTCTTGGCAAGGGCGTAATCCTCCGTCTTTTTTTGGTATGAAAAAGAAGGGTGAGGCTTGAGGCGATTGTGAAGGCTTTATTGTTCCTTTCTTTAAGTTCTCTTCAACAAATGTCTTGCATGCTTCCAACTCCTTAGGGTTTAGAGGGTAGACTTTGGCAACTTTCGGTATGAAGGTATCTTTCAGATCAATATGGTGGTTGTATTTTCTAGACGGTGGTAGTTTGCCTAGTGGGGGTTCCTCGAATACTCGTCTGAATTCT
The DNA here is from genome assembly GCA_038094175.1 of Boletellus aff. lepidospora. NCBI lineage: Eukaryota > Fungi > Basidiomycota > Agaricomycetes > Boletales > Boletaceae > Boletellus > Boletellus aff. lepidospora. Next base: position 2,927 of record JBBPTT010001377.1, on the reverse strand, counting down.
TCGAATTCCGGAGGGAGGACAGTTTCCTTCTTCTTAGCATTCTCTGCCTGAGCGATTTCCATTGAGTGAGTTATTTTCCGAATGATCTCCTGATTGATATGGGCGGTGGGGTCCGTGGCCAGATATCGTAATAGATATCGCTGTTCGATGGGATCCCATGAATGCGATGTCGAATCAATAGATTGAGGAATGGAGATCTCGCCTTTGGCCCAATCGATCTCTGGGTTTACTAATCTTAACCAGGACATCCCAAGTATGATGTCTTCGTCTCCGCAGTTGATTACTAGGAAGGTTTGCTTTTCTAGTAGCAAAGATTCTATCATGACAGAGAGTGTAACTTTTCGACGTATCATTCCATTTTCATTAAGGGTTCCGTCAGCGTTTGTGGCTTTGATGGGGATCTTCAGCTTGTGGGTAATCAAGCCCAGTCGTTCTACCAATTTTCTGTTGATGAAGCAATTACTTGCTCCGCTATCCACCAAGGATAGTACTTCAGCAGTTTTTCCTGAGTTTTCCTCGTGTAACGAGATGGGGAGTCGAATTGCTCGATCTGCAATAGGAGATACAATTACAGGAATAGTGGTTATGGGGATTGGTGACGCTGAAACACCTTTCCCCTTCAAAAACCCGTGGTCACTTCCCTTTGAGGACCCGGTTTGTTGTTTACTTCCTCTTCTTCATCTTTGGCGAAGCATATTTCAAGGGCTTTAATAGCCTCGTCTTTGGAGACTTGATTCCTTTCAAGGAACGTTTGTATGTCGTCTTTGGTCTGTATAGCGCGAGTAGTGGAGGTTTGTTGGTTGGGGGGTGGCACTTGCCTATTGTTTGGTTTAAAGCTCCTTCTTTTGAAGGAGTTCTCCTCCCTCTTATGATTTCTAGTGGAGCATCCGACCTTGTGACAGATGAAACATTTGTTGTTCCTAAAATGTTCTGCTCGTTCCATAGGTGTTAACCTGATCACATCTACATCCATGGCATATGGATCTTTGTGACCTCTGGAAGATCCGGATGCGTTAGGTTGCCCTTGTCCAGTTCTTAGGAGTTGGGTCCTGGTTTTGACCTGATCGAACTGTGCCGCTTTTTCCATCCATTTTACCCATTTCTCAGGAGCAGGGTCTACCGCCATCATTAGGTTTACGATGTCGGTGTTTACGGCTACCCTGAGTAGATCGATCAAGATGGTATCTTGATGTCCCATTCCGGCATTGGCTACAAGCAGCTCGAACTGCGCTCTGAAATTGGGGAAGGTAGTTCTCCCTTGTTTTAACGCATAGAGCTTTGATCGTGCATCAGCTTGCGCATTGCCAGGGGAAAAGGTGGTGAAGAAGTCTTTTTCCAGTTCATTGAAGGTGATATTGATCTTCCTTTGTGCAGCATCGTCCAGCTTTTGATACCAGGCTTCTGTGAAGGTTGCTGCGAGCCTGGTTTTCATGTTGTTAAGGAGGATTACTATCTGAGCTAACTCGTCATATACTTCATGATTTAACAAGAAGTATGCCTTCATGGCACGGAACCATCTCTTGGCATCCTCAGCTTTTCCGCTGAAAGATTCGGGACATCCTGCTTGGATTTCCGATTTCTTGGTTGTGGATGTGGTTACCACGGTAGGAGTAGCTGGAGGAGCGGCGGGGGTGGCAACGGGTTGGTGAGTCATTGCACTAAGATGAGTAGGAGATAACTCAATTGGGAATGGTTCTCTTGGGGTAGAAAACCCGGTATGTCCTTCGGTAGTCTCCTGAGGGATAGAGATGATTGGAGGTGCTGGGGACACTTGGGATGGTCGACAAAGTCTTCTGGGTGGGGGAAATGGATTTGCTGGGATATGGGGATGTCCAGCGATTCTTCTTCTTTCAGGTTGAGGAGAGGGGGCATTTGTAATGTAATGTTCTTCCTCTTCGTCCGAGAAGTCGGGTGGTCTGATCCTCAATCTAGACATCGTGGGCTACTCTTATCCTCTCTGCTTTTCTAAAGCAGAGGTCACTTTTCCTAAGTGAGTCGGGGTTGTCAAAAGAGTCCTGCAAACAAAGCGATTGTTGCGATAATATTTTCCAAAAGCCTGAGGATGGAGGTGGCAGCTAATACGAAGAAGAGTAAGAGGTCCTTCCTCTTTTCCTTGGTAAACTCTGTGTTTGTTGTCTGTGGTCCTTCTGCTGAAAAGCAGGGACAAGAAGAGAGCTAGTTCTTTTGTTACACTTGCGTGGAGTTATCCAGCAAGATCAAAGGTTCAACAACAAGTCTAGAACCGATGAAAGCAACTAGTCGAGCACACACTCTAAAGTGTAGTGCAAAGACACTTGGAGGATCTCACTAACTGCGAAGGGCAGTCTTGTGGAGGCCAGAAAACTACACGTAGATTGCGTAGAACTAGCTGAGGAGTGATAATACAAGTCCCTAGATTTTATATACAAGTAGCTATATGAGTATGACTAAGAATCGGCCATGAAGGTGTCATCTAAGATTACTACTCGTGGTACAGCATTCTGGGAAAGGGGAACATGAGATGATGCGAAAGAATCATCTTGGGAGAAAAGGGTCCAAAAGAGAAATGGGTGCATCAGTATCAAGGGGAAAAGCAGGAGGCATAGCAACGGTGGTTGAACCCATCGGAAGATGACTATCAGAAGATAACACAGCATCGAAGGGATTCGTGAAAGAAGAAGAAAAACTCAACAAGGAAACTCTGCGGTGCCGTCGGTGCCAGGGAGACGCATTTCTTGTAACACAGTCTGTCCCGCACCCAGATCGCTACTACGGATGAGGAACAAGCTTTGATGCACTTGGTTGACTATGGGGGCGCTGTTGTTACAGGATGATATTTCTGACACTCTGATTTCGCTTCATCTTATCTTATCTTATCTGACATTCTTATGATTAGATTACAAAGCTATGATACCTTCACGATCCAACCACGATTCCCCTTATGACTA
>JBBPTT010001376.1:0-10808 GCA_038094175.1 Boletellus aff. lepidospora | reverse complement strand
CACCTTCAATGATCTGGAGAAAGATTTCTTTACAACCTTCTCCCCAGGTGATGCTCAGGCTGATGCATGATCCAAGCTTTATGCTTTGAAACAGGGCAGAGGGACCTTCCCCAACTTTAGAGCTCAATTTGAGCTACTAGTGGCCAACACAGGCATGGGACATCAGGACACTATCCTGATAGATCTTCTCAGGGTAGCAGTAAATGGGGACATCATAAACCTGATGACAGCAGTAGACCCTGCCCCAGAAAAATGGGTGAAATGGATGGAGAAAGCCACACAATTTGACCAAATCTGAACAAGAACTCAACTTCTCTGATTAGGTCAAACATGCCCTGAATCAGGAACTGCCAGGAACCACAGGGATCCTAACGCAATGGATGTTGACATCATCAGACTCTCTCCCATGGAAAGAGCCGAACACATGAAGAAAAACAAATGCTTCATTTGTCACTGGGTTGGGTGCTCCACAAGGAACCATAGAACTAATAAGCAGAGCTTCAGAGGAAAAACTAGAGAAAAAGACTATAGGAAAGTTCCTTTTTCAACCAGGAGTGCACCACCTACCCACATCTTACAGACAGGAGACAAATTCCAGACCTTCCTTGAAAGCAATCAGGTCTCCAAAACCAAGGCAATTAAAGTCCTTGAGATATGCTTCTTGAAGAGTGATGAAGAAGTAACACCAGGAGAAACTACCTCTAACCAGAAAGAGGTTGAGGATTTTTAAAGGGGAAAGGTGTTCCAGTATCACCAATCCCCACAACTACTATTCCTGTAATTGTATCTCCTATCGCAGATTGAGCAATCTGACTCCCCATTCTCTTATGCAAAGAAGAAACAGGAAAAACCACTGAAGTGTCCTCATTGGTGGACAGTGGAGCAAGCAATTGTTTCATAAACAAGAAACTGGTAGAACGACTAGGGCTACAAACCAAATGACTAAAAATACCCATCAAAGCTACAAACGCTGATGGGACAGAAAACGAAAATGGGTTAATACGAAAGAAAGTTACTCTTTCAATTACCATGGAAGATCTACTTCTAGAAGACCAAGAATTCCTTATTATCAACTGCGGGGAGGAGGAAACGATTCTAGGAATGTCTTGGTTAAGACTGGTTAACCCAGAAATCAATTGGACAAATGGAGAAATTCAACTACCCCAAAGAATAAACCCTAACTCCAAGCAATGTCATCTAGACAAACAGAGATACCTACTACGATATCTAAAAACAGACCCCACCACCTTCCTAGAACAAGAATGGATAAACAAGATCAACTATTCAACCGAGATTGCCCAAACCGAGATGGTAAATAAAAAGGAAACTGTCCTTCCCCCTGAATTCAAAGAATTCTGATGAGTGTTCGAGGAACCTCCTTTAGGCAAACTTCCCCCATCCAGAAAGTATAATCATCATATCGACCTAAAAGATACCTTCATGCCAAAAGTAGCTAAAGTCTACCCGCTAAACCCCAAGGAATTAGAAGCTTGCAAGGCCTTTGTCAATGAAAACCTAAAGAAAGGAACCATCATGCCATCACAATCACCCCAAGCCTCCCCTTTTTTCTTTGTACCTAAGAAAGATGGAGGATTACGACCTTGCCAGGACTATTGATACCTTAATGAGCACACAGTCAAAAATGCATATCTGTTACCCCACATCTCAGAACTTGTAGATCAGCTAAAGGATGCCACCATCTTCACCAAGATGGACATTCGATGGGGCTACAATGATGTCTTGATCCATCCTTCGGATCAATGGAAGGCCACCTTCATCACCCCAGTAGGGCTGTTCGAACCAACAGTCATGTTCTTTGGACAAAGCAATTCACTGGCTATGTTCCAGGCCCTCATGAATCATGTATTTGCTGATATGATCGCTGAAGGATGGTTAATCATATACATGGACAATCTCATCATTGCTTCCAAGCAACCAAGGGAACACACAGAAAGAACTCGAAGAGTTCTTCAATGAATGATGGATAACGACTTGTTCCTCAAGCTGAGTAAATGTTCCTTCAACGTCACTGAAGTTGACTACCTTGGAATGATAGTCTGACCAGGCGAAATTACCCTTGACCTGGGAAAACTCAAAGCCATCAAGGATTGGAATAGCCCAACCTCTGTAAAGTAAATCTGCTCATTCATTGGATTCTGCAACTTCTACAGGAAGTTTATCCCCAATTTCTCTGGGATTAGTTGACCTCTCCATGAGCTCACCAAGAAAGGAGTTAGTTGGAACTGGTCACCTGAATGTGAAGAAGCCTTCAGAAACCTACAGAAGGCCTTCATGTCCAGACCAGTCCTCAAGATGTCAGATTCCACTAAGCCCTTCACAGTCATGACTGATGCCTCACTTACTGCTTCAGGAGCAGTCCTCATGCAGACAGATGGAAATGGAGATCTCCACCCTTATGCCTATTTCTCCCAAACTTTCTCTCCTGAAGAACAAAACTATGACATCTACAATCGGGAGTTATTGGCTGTCATCTGAGCATTGGAGGAATGGAGACATTATCTGTCAGGAACAGAACACCAGGTGACGATCCAAACTGATCATAAGAACTTGGCATACTTTAAGCAACCCCATAAGCTGTCTCGTTGGCAAGCCAGATGGATGTTGTTCCTCCAAGATTTTGACATCCGATATCAAAACCTCCCTGGGAACAAAATGGCCCCTGCCAATGCTCTGTCCAGAAAGGAAGAAGTCAACACTACCGGCGACAATCAGGATGTTGTTCTCATCCCTGATGACCACTTCATCAATCTTATCGATCTTGCTATACAAGAAAAAGTGATCCTTTCCACCAAGAATGACCCTCTAGCAAAGAATGCCATCATTGCAGCACAAATGGGTTCTTCACTCTTTCCATGAGCCAATGCCAATGATTGGAGATGGGAAGATGGGATGTTATACTTCAAGGAATGTCTCTTTATTCTGGAATCCCAACAACAAGCATTAGTCACTAAGTTACACGAGTGTCCTGCTGGAGGGCACAGTGGATATTTTAGAACCCTATCTCTACTCCAACGAGACTATTGGTGGCCTGGCCTCTCGACTTTTGTCTGCAAATTTGTCCATGGTTGCGCAATTTGTCAGGCAAACAAGATTAACACTCACCCTATGACCCTGCCGCCAATTCCCAACCCTATGGAAGCAGATTGTCCATTCCAGAATATTTCTGTCAATTTGATCACAGATCTCCCAATATTGGCTGGTTTTGACTCTATACTGGTTGTGGTCAACCATGGCCTTACAAAGGGGGTAATTTTCATCCCTTGCAATAAAACCATCAATACAGCAGGAGTAGCCAAGCTCTTTTTTAGAAACATCTTCCCTAGATTTAGACTCCATGACTGAGTCATATCTGACAGGGGCCCTCAATTCACATCAGCTTTTGCTAGAGAACTCGCCTGGCTCCTACAATACAATCTAGCCCTGTCAACAGCCTATCACCCTCAAACAGATGGAGAAACTAAGCACATCAATCAAGAACTGGAAACATACCTTAGGATCTTCTGCGATGGAAACCCTGCTAAGTGGCATGACCTTCTTCCCATGGCCGAATTTGCTCACAATTCCACCACTCACTCTGTCACAAAACAGACCCCATTCTCTCTCATGATGGGATATGAACCTAGAGCCTACCCAGCGATTGGAAAAACCTTCCTCCCTGCCCTCGAGTCCTGCATGACCATCCTCGATAACACTCAAAAAGAGGCCAAGGCTGCTCATATCACCACTCAATTACGCCAAAAAGAGAAAAGCTGGTCCAAATATATACCATTCAAAATCGGAGACAAAGTATGGCTAGAAAGAAAAAACCTTTGAATCCCTTATCCATCCAGAAAATTAGCCCCTAAATGGATAGGGCCCTTCGAGATCAAAAAGGTCATATCATCGGTCACCTTCCAACTCCAACTTCCGTCATCCTGGAAAATTCACCCAGTATTCCATGCCTCTCTTCTTACCCCTTATGAAGAAACCCAGGAACACGGTCCTAATTATCTCTGACCACCACTTGATTCTATAGAAGGGGAAGAAGAGTATGAAGTAGAAGAAATCCTGGCTCATCGGGGGACATTCGGATGAAGACGCTATTTGGTCAAATGGAAGGGATATTCGTTGGCTGAAAACACTTGGGAACCCACCATTAATTTAGCCAATGCAAGGAAAATATTATGGGATTACCAAGCAAGACACCCAACTGCTTTTCCACAGTAGGAACCCGATCCCACCCAAGTTGATGACCCTGAATCCGCAGTTCCGATTTGATATGATACCCTGGTCCATGCACTGCCAGCATTTTCTATAAGAAGCGACCTCCCACATTGAAGCCCACCAGCATTACTGCTCTTACCATCATCACCACCCCCCCACCTGCATCATTATGCAATTCTCCATTGATTTCTATGAAACCCTCCTCATCGCCACCACCCTCCTACTATTCTATGTAGTCCACCTGCTCCATGACCTTGTAGAGAAATCGAGGTTCTGGGCAGTAGAAGTACATGTCTGGGACAAGGCACTGCTGTACCTGTCATGGGATGACAGGTCTATAGAGGCAGGACAAGAATGCTAGTGGGTGGGGACCCCCACACTGGGGCCCAGGGTCAAAATAGGCACTGATCCAGCCACATAGCCAACAATGACGGGTGGTAACACCACAGGAGAGGGACTGGAGGGCAGTGACAGGGCTAGAAGTGGAACATTTAGTGGATTCACCAATGTTAAATAGTCAGTGGGCAGACCCGGAGTAACCATCCAAGCTACTGTTTCCCCAATCCTACCATGCAATGGCCATCAACCTCATACCGCTCCCCACTGTGCTCACCGATCCCCTCAATACTTATCAAAGAAGTCACTGAGAGGAACTAGCATATGCAGAGATCTACAGATTCCACCAATTGTCCAAACCCCACCTATGGGAGGCCTTAGAAAAAGTTTTTCAGGATGTCCATCTCGTCCTTATCATCAACAGCCTACTGGACTTTGAGACTAACGAGTATCTCCCACTCCTCCTAAACCTCTATCACCACTATCACGCGTTTGCAATGCATACAGAACACCTGCCCACTGACTCCATGTTGGCAGCCCCATTCGCTCTATCCCAAGTTGCCCTGTCATGAATGAAGGACTATATTCTAGAATTGATCGTCAGACATGGTATCATCACTCTCATCCATCAGCTCCCCACCTTACCCATGCATGAGTTAGGGACTTTCTTGGCCCCAGGTTTGTCTCTAGTCCGCTCACACTGGGCCGACTATCTGGAAACAATTCTGACGAACCCTCACCTGCTTGTGCTGATCCCATTGTGACTGTCATCCCCGTCCCAAACCCAATCACCATGGTCTCTGAGGATGTGGCAAGAGGTGAGTTCTCCTCTTCCACTAACCGCACTGGAACCCCATTCCCTAGAGACAACAAACCACTCCCCATTCCACCTCCCCACACTAGATCTAGAGCCAGAAGAGCTGCTACACATAGAGATGCTGTTACGAGAAATGCGACTGCCTTTCACAGGCGAGTACACAGAGCCACTTTGATGAGTTTTTCCCCTCCTTCTACATATGCGTTTGATATTACGTCATCATCTGATAGTCATCTTCCGACGGGTTCAACCTCCGTCGCTATGCCCCCAGTATTTCCCCTTGATCGTGATGCGCCCATTTCTGTTATGGACCCTTTTCTTCCCAGGTGATTCTCTCGCATCACCTCGTGTTCCCCCATTCCCCAGATGCTGTACTATGAGTAGTAACTGTAGATGACTCCTCATCGGCCGATTCTTAGTCAGACTCATATTCCTAACAGTATATAAGATCTCCGGGCATGTATTACTATTCTCTAGCTAGTTCTACACAATCTACGTGTAGTTTTCTGGCCTCCACAAGACTGCTCTCCGCAGTTAGTGAGATCTCCCAAGTGTCTTCGCACTACACTTTTGAGTGTGCGCTCAACTAGTTGCTTTCATTGGTTCTGGACTTGTTGTCAAACCTTTGACCTTGCTGGATAACTCCACGCAAGCGTAACAAAAGAACTAGCTTTATTCTCGTCCTTGCTTTTTAGCAGAAGGACCCTAAAGCCGAGCAACACGAAGTCATCTTCAGGAAGAAGATCAGATATATTGGATCTTGCATTTATCCTTGCCGCCACCACCATCCTGAGACTGGTAGACACCATCATTGCCACAATCGCCCTTTACGCAGGATTGTTTTGGCGACCTAGACTTACCTAGGAGAAGAAAGTTATCCCCTGCTGAGAGTAGCAGAGGGAACGAAATCAGACCACCACGTCGCGAAGGATTAAACCACCGGAGGACTCCGATTATGAAGAGGACCACTATATCACCAATTCCCCCGCTCCGCAACCAGAGAGAAGAAGAGTCCTTGGAGGTTCCCAACCCAACCCTTTCGCACCACCAAGAAGACTCCACCGACTGTCACAGATATCCCCCACGCCCCCAGTGATTTCTGTCACTCCAGAACTAGCCGAACACACCAGATTCTCAACCCCGAAGGAACCTTCCCCTATCGAGCTAAGTCCTCCGATTACTGCTATCATGACCCATCAACCCACCTCGCCAGCACCCGCCGTACCAGCTCCAACGACAACAGTAACACTGCCCACTCCAAAGAAGTCGGAAATCCGAGCAGGATGTCCGGAATCCTTCAGCGGAAAAGCGGAAGATGCAAAAAGATGGTTCAGAGCGATGAAGGCATACTTCATGTTAAACCACGAAGTCTATGACGAACTAGCACAGATCGACATCCTTCTCAACAACATGAAGACAGGAATGGCAGCGACATTTGCAGAAGCTTGGTATCAGAAGTTGGACGATGCAGCACAGGGGAAGATCAATATCACCTTTAACGAACTAGAAAAAGATTTCTTCACAACCTTCTCTCCAGGTGATGCCCAAGCCGATGCGCGATCCAAACTTTACGCTTTAAAACAGGGTAGGGGGACATTCCCCAACTTCAGAGCTCAATTCGAGCTATTAGTGGCCAATGCTGGCATGGGACATCAAGACACGATCTTGATAGACCTACTCAGGGTAGCTGTAAATGGAGACATAGTAAACCTAATGACGGCAGTCGACCCAGCCCTAGAGAAATGGGTAAAGTGGATGGAAAAGGCCGCCCAATTTGACCAAATCAGGACTAGAACTCTACTTCTCAGAGCTGGCCAAGGACAGCCAAATGCGTCAGGATCCTCTCACAGAACCCATAGGGATCCATATGCGATGGATGTAGATGCTATTCGGCTGTCACCCACCGAATGAGCCGAACATTTTCGAAACAACAAATGTTTCATTTGCCACAAACAAGGATGCTCAACCAGGAACCATCGAAGGGATGGAAGTTCCTTCAGAGGAAGAAACTTTAATCAAACCAATAGGGGAGTGCCATTCATGAATAAGCCAACATCCGCTACTCGCACGATACAGGCCGAAAACCTGATGGATCAATTCTTCACCAAACATAACAAAGTAACTCCGGAAGAAGCAGCCAAGGTGTTGAATCTGTGCTTTAACGAAGGAGAAGAGGAAATCACCCCAGCCAACGAGGAAGGCATGGGTTTTTGAAGGGGAAAGGTGTTTCAGTGTCACCGATCCCCACTACCACTATCCCTGTACTTGTATCCCCAATTGCAGATCGAGCAATCCGAATCTCCGCACTCCTGAATGAAGAAGGAACAGGGAAAACCGCTGAAATATCCGCATTAGTGGATAGTGGAGCAAGTAATTGCTTCATAAACAAGAATCTGGTAGATCGACTCAAACTATCCACCAAAAAACTGAAGATACCCATAAAAGCAACCAATGCGGATGGAACAGAAAATGAAAACGGATTGATACGAAGGAAAGTCACGCTCTCGCTAAAAATGGAAAATCTACTCCTAAAGGAACAGGACTTCCTCATCATCAACTGTGGAAAAGAAGAAATCATCCTCAGAATGACCTGGTTACAAATGGTCAACCCGGAAATAAATTGGGCAAAAGGAAAAATCACTCTTCCTGAAACTATAAGTCCCGCTCACCACTCTTCAGACTATATTGCACAGAGATATCTCCTGCGATATTTAGCACTAGATCCAGATGCCTATCTCCACCAGGAGATAATCCGAAAGATAACCCACTCTACCGAAATCGCACAAGCAGAAATGGCCAATAAGAAGGAAACTATCCTTCCCCCCGAATTTGAAGAATTCTGGCGCGTATTTGAAGAACCCCCCTTAGGCAAACTTCCTCCATCAAGGAAGTATAACCACCATATCGACTTAAAAGACACTTTCGTACCAAAAGTAGCGAAAATCTACCCCTTAAACCCCAAGGAACTGGAAGCCTGTAAAACGTTTGTCGACGAAAATCTGAAAAAAGGGACTATCGTACCATCACAATCCCCACAGGCCTCACCTTTCTTCTTCGTCCCAAAAAAGGATGGAGGCCTTCGCCCCTGCCAAGATTATTGATATCTGAACAAGCACACCGTCAAAAACGCCTATCCCTTACCCCACATCTCCGAACTCGTAGACCAACTAAAAGACGCCACTATCTTTACTAAGATGGATATCCGATGGGGGTATAACAATGTGTTGATCCATCCCCCGGATCGATGGAAAGCCGCTTTCATCACACCCCTAGGATTATTCGAACTGACAGTTATGTTCTTCGGACAAAGCAACTCTCCAGCTACGTTCCAGGCACTTATGAATCATGTCTTCGCTGACATGATTACTGAAGGATGGTTAATCATATACATGGACGACCTGATCATTGCGTCCAAACAACCAGGGGAACATACAGAAAGAACTCGAAGAGTGCTCCAACGAATGATGGACAATGACTTATTCCTAAAGCTAAGCAAATGCTCCTTCAATGTCACCAAAGTTGACTACCTCGGGATGATAGTCCGACCGGGCGAGATTACTCTTGACCCAGGAAAGCTCAAGGCAATCCAAGACTGGAACAGCCCCTCCTCAGTAAAACAAATCCGCTCGTTTATCGGATTTTGCAATTTCTATAGAAAGTTCATCCCTGATTTCTCTGGAATCAGCTGACCCCTTCATGAACTCACCAAGAAAGGGGTCAACTGGAACTGGTCTCCGGAATGCGAAAAAGCCTTTAGAACATTACAAAAAGCTTTCATGTCTAGACCAGTCCTTAAGATGCCTGATTCTACCAGACCTTTCACAGTCATGACCGATGTTTCACTAACCACATCAGGAGCAGTTCTCATGCAAACTGATGGAAACAGAGATCTCCACCCCTGTGCATACTTCTCCCGCACCTTCTCTCCCGAAGAACGGAATTACGATATCTATGATCGGGAATTACTAGCAGTTATATGGGCACTGGAGGAATGGAGACACTACCTATCGGGAACAGAACATCAAGTAACGATCCAAACTGATCACAAGAATCTCGCATACTTCAAGCAACCTCATAAACTGTCTCGACAACAGGCCAGATGGATGCTGTTCCTCCAAGATTTCGACATCCGTTACCAAAACCTCCCAGGAAATAAAATGGCCCCCGCTGACGCCTTATCCAGAAAAGAAGAGGTGGATACCACCAGCGACAACCAGGATGTGGTTCTTATCCAGGATGACCATTTCATCAACCTTATCGACGTTGCGATAAGAGAAAAAATAATCCTCTCCACAAAAGACGACTCTTTAGCAAAGAACGCTATCACCGCTGCCCAGATGGGCTCTTCACTGTTCCCCAGAGCAACTGCCAATGACTGGAAATGGGAGGATGGAATGTTGTACTTTAAGGGACGTCTTTTCATCCCGGAGTCCCAGCGACAAGCGTTAGTCACTAATATACATGAATCTCCTGCTGGAGGACATGGCGGATATTTCAGAACCCTGTCCCTACTCCAGCGTGATTATTGGTGGCCGGGACTCTCTACGTTTGTGTGAAGATTCGTCCTCGGATGTGCCGTGTGTCAGGCGAACAAAGTCAATACTCATCCTACAGTTCCCCCACCCATTCCCAATCCTATGGAAGCAGACCGACCATTCCAGAATATCTCTATGGATTTGATTACAGATTTACCAATCGCTGCCGGTTTCAACTCTGTGCTGGTCATGGTCGACCATGGACTTACAAAGAGGGTAATTTTCCTTCCTTGTAATAAGACCATTGACGCAGCAGGGGTAGCCAAGCTATTCTTCAGGCATATTTTTCCCAGATTCAGACTCCACGATCGAGTCATATCCGATAGGGGACCCTAATTTGCATCGGCGTTCACCAGGGAGCTTGCTCGACTCTTGCAATACGATCTAGCCCTATCGACAGCTTATCACCCTCAAACTGATGGAGAGACTGAACGTGTCAATCAAGAATTGGAAACCTACCTCAGAATTTTCTGTGATGGAAATCCTGCTAAGTGGCACGATCTCCTCCCAATGGCCGAATTCGCTCACAACTCTGCTACCCATTCGGTCACCAAACAGACCCCCTTTGCACTTATGATGGGATATGAACCCAGAGCTTACCCCGCCATTGGAAAGACATTCCTCCCTGCTCTCGAATCCCAAATGACTATCCTAGACAATGCCAGAAAAGAAGCCAAAGCTGCCCACGTCACAGCCCAATTACGTCAAAAAGAAAGAGTTTGGTCTAAGTACAAACCTTTCAAAGTTGGAGATAAAGTCTGGTTAGAAGGAAAAAACCTTAACATTCCTTATCCGTCCAGGAAACTCGCCCCTAAACGAGAAGGTCCCTTCGAAATCGAAAAAGTCATTTCCCCTGTCTCTTTCCAACTCCGACTCCCCTCCTCATGGAAGATACA
>JBBPTT010001375.1:0-10809 GCA_038094175.1 Boletellus aff. lepidospora | reverse complement strand
AAGAAAGGAAAAACTGTAACAGGCTGCAATTTGAAACCCCAGAGTACACAATTCCCACGGCTGAGTGGATTGTGGGTTCAGGGCAGAGGCGGCCATTGAGGGTCATGTGGGCCCCCTGACCACAGATGTTCCTGTGCAAAATTCAATTCCTGGCAACATCACCAGTTCTTCTCTTCAACATCAGACAACCCAAATGTGAGTACTTGTGGGAATTTCTGTGGCCCCATCTGTATTCACCAACCACCTCTGCCCCTAAGGCTTCGCTCATCTAAGTCACCATGCAAGGTTCGGTCCAGTTTCTTATCCAGGTAAGCATCTGAATTCACCTAACCATCGTGAGGTATTTACATTGGCAGATCAAATACATCACATCCTGGCAAGAGAATCTGCATCACTGCCAGATAGCCCAGGTGCTGACAGACAAGGATCCCTGCTGGTGATGGCCAACGGTGAGGATAAAAGTAAGCATGGAATGCGTGATGTAATATGGATCATTCACAAACTGTTTCTGAACAATCATCCCTTATAGGTGTGATCATTCCTTCATGCACACCATCACCCAGCTCTGTCTTGGATATCAGCCTGCCTGAAACATTCAACATCGATTTGCAATCAGTCTGCTCATCCTCCATACCCAACACATTCAAAATGAATTATGGGTCCCCAGCTTCATCCATCAGGAGAGTTAGTGCTGGGTTGGCCACATCCATTTCTGACACTTTCGACTTCCCTGCCTTGTCATCTTGAATTTTGGAGGATATGGATGCCAATCCCACTGATCCTTCCTCACCTGATGTTCCAGATATGTTGGACCTCAACTTTGACATTCTTCCATTGACAAACACATCGGGGCCTTTGTCAGAGGAAGCCGAATTCCATGATGAGCTCCCAGACATGCTGGACATTGATTTTGGGGAGATTGAATCCCAAAGCAAGTACCCAATGGAACAGGGGTCTTCTCATTCCAGATCAGTGAACAGCGACCATGTTAGTCATAGCCCATTCGCAAATTGGTCTCAGTGGGCGATCGACATGCTGGACAAGCACATTCAAGACAACCAAGCATGCACTATTCATGATCAGCTTCACAATGGTAGGCTCCATGCTTTGCATGCGGTATCACCCGTTGATTCTTTCCATTGCCTATTGTGCAACTCAGAGACCCACAGTGGGGAGTTAATGGCCCATCTTGTTCAGAGCAATGGGATTGACACTTATTGGGCTGACAGATTTGGTGAGTCTGTTCACCAGAAATATGGCATTGACTCAACCAATGTGATTCATAGTCTTTGAGAATGCTGTAGACATTGAACCCAAGTATTCAGGGGAACCGATGTTCCACAACATCTGATGGGAAAGTGGACTCCCCAACAGACCATTGTAGGATGCGTTGGAATGGTCGTGGGCTTCGTTTGTTGAGGTCTCCAGGTGGCAGAACATGTTGTTGTGGACACAAATTGTTTTTTTGGAGTCATTAGACAGATTTGGACCACATTAACCCACAGTAGTGTAACATGGTCAATTTGATTTGCAATTAGCTGGACACTCAAAGACTTGCCAAGAAGATGGACTGCCTGCAGATGGTTGTATATATGTCACAGACCCATTACAGTTTCTTCTGGGTTGATTTCCTGTCCCAAACAGCATCTCAGCCCAAGGTAGAATTCCTGCACATTGAAAGGCTACCAAATCTCTCGACCACATAGCCAGGGCATTGGCCATCCATTGGACATATTCCCTTGCACTCATCAGCTTTCTGGGCCTTTCCATTGCAGGACAAAACCCAAAATGGCAATGGTTATCACCAGCCACCAGCCTGACCTGCACAATGCCGCCCACATGCCACAGCTTCTTGGGTGCTAGTTGGTCATGCTAACCATGGATTTACTGCCAACTTGCTATGTGTGCCAGGCATATGCTAACTGCTGGGAGGGTAACCATGTTCTGCAAAACAGGCCACATAGCCGCAGGCAAAATGGATCTTGTGAGTACAGAGCTCAGGTCATGCGATGTCGCCTTGGGTAATCCCGGTAACAGAGCATCCTAGCAAACTGCAGGACATAGAATTGCCATTGTTGGTGTTGGACCAGTCGCCCAGGTGGCCATGTGGTACCCTCTAATCCCTCAGGTATGTCTGCTGTTTGCTGCAGGTATACCCTGCCATTGGACGTGTCATTCATGGATAATACAGCCACAGAGTGCATATGGCCAAGCTGTCGGCCACAGGCTGGGTATTTTACAATGTCCCTGCTGCTCTGATTGCCTTTATGGCAGGATGGAGGCTCCCGTTACTTGCTTGCCATACAATCTTTGATGTCCCTGATCATTCTATTCACTCTGGTATTTAGCAATTCACCCATTCTGTTTCAGTCATTATGGCAGCATTAAGGGGCCTGAGAGCGGGCTAACCATTGGATATTGCTGGTGTGCCCCACAGCCATTGGGTGGCCTGGGCACATTACGTCCCTCAGCATTTGCCAGATCTCTATGGCCAACATGGCCATCATTCCTGGAGCAAGGGGCGTGCGGGTCTCCAAACCTGATGGGTATTGTCCACATGGCCGGCGGCTGGTCAGCACCCAGTTGGACTATTGCTGACAGTATTCAGGGGGAGTGGGGCTGATGGGTATTCCCCACTTGGCTCATGGCCATTGGACACCCTGGTCCTGCCATGGCCAGCAGTATTCACCCTCTCCTTGCAGCCGTCCAATATATCTGCGAGGGCCAGATGGGCCTGCAGGGTTTCAGGCCTGATGAGTATTGGCCCCATGGCTCCAAGCTGTTAGGCAAACAGGCTCCACCATGGCCGATGGTATTCCGCCTGACCCTGTAGCTACCGAATATATTTGCAAGGGGCTGATGGGCCTGCAGGATTCCAGACCTGCCAGGTATTGCCCTTGTGGCCTCTGGCTGTTGGGCACCCCGGCCATGTTGTGGCCACTGGATATATTCGCAAATGGCAGATGGGCCTGCAGTCTGCCAAACCCAATGCCAGACCAGCAATGACCAGGTGGCCCCCTGTGGCAAGGCCATCTGGACATTGCAAGGCCAATGGTATTTCTGCCATGGCCATGGCCACTGAATGTATCTTTGCAGGTGGGGGCCTGTGGGTTGGAAAACCTGTCAGATATTGCATGCTGGAAGGTATGGCATTCATGCACATAATGTAGTCATATTATCATGAGAGACATGGTCACCCCAAGTTGACATTTTCACCATCCTTATGGTCACCCTGCGGCAGGCCTGCCAGACTGTAGTCAATACATGGATGGGCCCACATGAATAAATTTCCAACTATGCTGGAATATGTACAAGTGGGCCAGCAGGGTAGTATTCCCTCAAGGTAAGTTAAACAAGTGGGCCCTCTAGCTTTGTGGAAACCAAACTAGGGTACAAATGAGCAGGCCCGCATTTCAGTATATCCAGACAGTGAGATGCACAATGGGCCTGCAAGCCATTTGGCAATACTGCTGGCAAAAATGTGTGTGGGCCCACAGTGAGATACATCTGTGGAATAGATTGCACAGGTAGGCCAGCAGGATAACATTGCATAAAGGTAGATGGAATCAAGGGGCCCACTGACTGTTGAAGTATTTTTCACAAGTGGGCCCCAAAGGTGACATCACCTAGAGTGAAGTGGCATTGATAGGCCCACTAACCACACTGTAACCATATGAAGATGCACACATTTGGGCCTGTGGCAAATCATACCTGCGGAGTATGATGGGCGGGCCTGAGGATACTATTAACAAACATGGGTGCACCCAATAACCAAGCTAGTTTACATGCAGGCAGGCCCGCATTTAAATATACCTGTGGAGTATATTCCATAGGCAGGCCCACAAACCATGCTGGCACACATACATGTGGGCCCACCTTGGAATATACTTACAGAGTGTGTTTCATGGGGGGCCCCTGAAGGTACTATGACTTGACACGTGTAGGCCCACAAACCATGCTGATGTGCATATGCATAGGCCCACATTGAAACATACCTGGGGGTAGAGCCTGAGGATAGTATTACCTGACATGGGTGGGCCTCCAAACCATGCTAGTGTACATACTTGCGGGCCTGCATTAGAATATACATGCGGAGTGTGTTTTCACAGGTGGGCCTTGAAGGTACTATGATTTAACACACATGGGCCCACCAACCTGTCAAACTTTCACATTCCAACCCCTATTAGATAATATATCCTATATAGATACTTACATAATCATGTAGCATATATATTCGAGCTCAGTCATCTGAGTTCAAATAGCATCTCTGATTGCTACCATCACCTGCTTGACCTTGCTCCTCAACCAAGCACTATCCAGTGAGTATCAAGCCCTGCCTCCTCTGTAGCTAGAGTAGTAGGCATGTTCAATAGGTTATGAGCCCTGCTAATGCAGGCAAGCAAACGTGGTGACCAGGTCACAGGTGAAAGCCTTCACTGACCTTGGGCCCACTAGTAGCAAGCTTGTACCACTGGACCCCCAAACATCATTACGCAGGCTCACGCCACAACGACTAGTAAAGGGGAAAGTCACTCTGATAGTGTGCACTTCGCTGGCTTTGCCACAGTGCACCAACAGGGGGAATCGCTGTCAAAATGGAATACTGACAAACTTAACCACTAGAATGTCTTCTACCGTCCAAGCCGCTCACATTCCCATCTTCAATGGGACCAACTGGACTGCCTGGTTCCCTGCCGTCCAAGCTGCTGTGAAGTCCACTGGTGCCACTTGGGTTATCAGAGCTCCTGCTCTGGCAGAATCAACTGCCAGTTCCCCCCTCTCTGGAGACAACCTCACATACTATTTCAAGTGGACTGAGGCCAGCGATAAACTGATTGGCCTAATCCTCTGCTACATGACTCCCGCTCTTCAGCTCAAGTATAAGAAGGAGTTGAAGATTGCTTCACTCCTTTCCACCCTCAACACCGCTTACAACACCGGTTCCCTCCCCGCTGTCTTCGCTGACTTCAAAGGGATGATGGAACTCCAGATCCCCAATGGTTCTCACCCAGGCCCAGCCCTACAAAGACTGGAAAATTACTTTGCTAAGCTAGAGTCTGCTGACTATGAGATCACCAACAAACTACAAGGGATGATACTCCTCTCTAAGCTCCCCCCCTCCATGGATGTTGTCATGCACAAGGACAGCAAGATGGTTGACCTCTTGGTCACCAAGATCTCTGCTGCCGCCATCCTCTCTTGAGAGCAGAGAAACCTGATGGGCAAAGGGAAGGGGAAATCGGGTGAGCAGGCAAACAAGACAAGTGCTGTAAAGCGCAAGCCCGCCGCCACTCCCACTTTCCAGGAGCAACAGAAGGACACTGCACCATCCGGCTTGTAGGCATCCAGAAACTCCCAGCCAGAGAAGAAGGAGAAGAAACACAAGTGTGGTTCCAGAAAGACACGGAAGGCAGCAAATGCCACCATTGATTTCCAACCGATGCAATTTGCATCAATAGCGCAAGTACTCAATACTCTGACTCCCAAGGACCCCTGCATTCTCACCCATCAGCCTGCCGCCAAGTTCCAAGGAGCATACTTGGCACCCGTCAACACGCACATCAAGCACTCTTTTGCCATGGCTCATAACTTGGATATACATCCAAGTACAGAGACCATCTGGCACATTGATGCTGCTCTTCCCCTCCTTGAATGACTTGATATGCAGGAACATATAGTCACTCCCTTCATCACTGCCTCTCCTCCACCGACATGTGAGACACCTTGTGCCGTCTCCCCTCTTTCTTTGCAGGTTGAACCCCTGCAAACAGTATCTCCCCTCCTGCTTGATCAACTGATTGCAGAGGACATCATAGACATGCCAGTCTATAACTGTGCATTTTCTCTTTCAGACCTAGAGGACTCCCCTCAGCTGAAAAAGAAATCCAAGCACACTGAAAAGCGCGAAATCCAACTGGCCTCATCATATGATTGGGATGCCGAAGACATCGTGGATCTTTACGGCTCCAAAGCCAAAGAAGGGACCATGTCTGGGTATGTCGCCATGATTGGATCATTGGCCCCTACTAACGCCTCCCTCACAGAACAGGCGTATATAGACCCTACTGAGTATAATGCACCAGTAGACAGCAGGGAAAATATATGTGTACATTTGTCTTCCATGACCTGTCTGAAGTGTGCATGCCGTGACCATAAGATGCCGACAAATCCAATCTGGATCTTGGATTCAGAAGCAT
The DNA here is from genome assembly GCA_038094175.1 of Boletellus aff. lepidospora. NCBI lineage: Eukaryota > Fungi > Basidiomycota > Agaricomycetes > Boletales > Boletaceae > Boletellus > Boletellus aff. lepidospora. Next base: position 4,612 of record JBBPTT010001375.1, on the reverse strand, counting down.
CAGCTCACTTTACACCTGAGAGATCAGACTTCTCTAGCTATACTGCCCTCATAGGCAAAGATCAGATTCCAATCCACACAGCCACTGAAGTAATAATGGCCATGGGACATGGACAAATCGACTTCTGGTGGGACGACAACTCTAAAGTTAAAAAGGTTATGCTTCATAATGCGATACATATCCCCAACTCAGGGGTAAGACTTATATCCCTTGGACAACTACTCACTCAAGGTGCTAAGGTTCATGGAGATGACTCTGCCATTATTGTCACTTATGGCAATGGCGAGACTCTCGCATCTTTCACCCAAGGACACCTTGGGAATAATATGCTCACAATTGTCACTACAGACCTGTTACAGTTTTTCCTTTCTTTCCATTGATAAGTTCCCCACTCTCCATCGCGACTATGATGACTACCGACAAGCCACTAGGATCCTATGACTTAGCCAAGTCACCAGACACTGGTTATCCACTTCGCCACTACCTATCTCGACTCTTCACATCGTCACCTCTTCACCCTGTCACACCTTCACCATCTCACTATGATGGTAACCACGCATAGCCTCGCAGCCACCATCTTTTAGTCCCTTGATCCCATCTCTGATGCTGCGCATTGATGCATCTAGTCACCTTGGTTACTCATGACTCATCCTGACTCATCGCAGGCTGTACGCACAGCCTATCTTTGTACTATATAGTTGACCCTGGATACATATCATGTTCCCTAGCTAGTTCTATGCAATCTACGTGTAGTTACCTGGCCTCCACGAGACTGCCAGTTGCAGTTAGTGAGAACCTCTCGTGTCTTCGCACTACACCTCAGAGTGTGCGCTACAGTTAGTTGCTTTCATCGGTTCCGACTTAGTCGTCGAACCTTTGACCTTGCTGGGTAATTCCACGCAAGCGTAACAAAAGAACTAGCTCTCTTCTTGTCCCTGCTTTTCAGCAGTAGGACTCTAGCTGACACAACCCCGTTTACCAGCGTCTTCCTGGGAAGACTAGGATTATTAATCACCGTTACCATCGGAACAGCCGCGATCAAATCTATCTTTACTCCACGACGGATTGGGAAGATAGTACGTAAGCATGTCTAGCTTTTGGGATTGGGGATCTTCTTCTAGGGACGAAGAACAACCCCCACGACGATCCACACCTCCGCCTGTCGAAGAAGACCACGGACAATCCAGGACCAGAACTTCACCTAGGAGAGGTGGAAGTTATCGATCACCCACTTCCTCGACGGAACTGGAAGAGAGTCCTCAAGAGGAGAGTCCTCAAGAGGAGAATGACGCTTCGTCATCTTCACAAGAAGAACAGGAGGTCCAGGAGTTTCGGCAAGTGCCATTACCTCCTATGATGTTAGGAATGTCTACCAGACCACCTCGAGTACCAGGAACAACGGGAACAGAATCCCCTCGACCCAGCAGCATCAGAACTATAACCGGACATAATCCCCCACGAGTTGGGACCCCAGGAATAGGAGGAGCACCGATAGTCACTACCTCATCCACCCATGGATCACCTAGGCCATCGTCAGTACGATCTGCCATCAGAGAAATGCCCAGTCTACCGCCACATTCTGGAAGGATCTCAGGAGCTACGAATGCTCCACCAACTGCTTTTGGGACAACCCCATATCCCCCGCCAAGGAGACCATTAGCCTTACCCGACGCCCCACCGCCTACACCCGTCGCTTATCCAGAGATAACGGTCCAGATCATCCCCCCTGAAACGACTCAACCAGAGGAACCGACACCTATAACGTTCCCCACTCAGGCCTTAATCCAACCACCGGTCGAGACCCTTCAGGAAAGACCACCATCTATTCCAGGCTTTTCAAGCATTCTGATACAACCGGCACTCCCTCCTCCACCTATCCCACTTGCATTACCAGCTCCTACTCCCGCCTTACCAACCCCAGTAGCACCAACAACCTTGGAACCCGAAGAACCCCAGGAAATCCGAGCTGGAAATCCCGGACCATTTAACGGAGCCGCTATGGATGCTAAACGATGGTTTGGTGCCATGAAAGCCTACCTCTCCATTAACCGAGAGGTCTACAATGAGCTAGCACAAGTGGTCATTTTTCTTAACAATATGAAAGATGGAATGGCCGCAATCTTTGCTGAAGGATGGTATCAAAACCTACAAGACGCGGTAAACAGCAGGAAACAAATGAACCAATTCCTGAAAGAACTTGAAGAAGGATTCTTCAACGTATTCGCCCCAGGTGATTCTCAGGCAGACGCGAGATCACAACTTTACGCTTTGAAACAGGGACGGAAGTCGTTTTCCACCTTCCGAATCCAATTCGAACTACTCATTTCAACAGCAAGCATGAGTCAGCAACACAAGATTCTGATCGATTTGCTAAGGGTAGCTGTCGACACAAATCTAGTCAACCTTATGACCGCAGTAGATCCACCACCAGACATGTGGAACAAATGGATGGAGAAAGCCGCTCAATTTGACCAAATTCGAACCAGAACCCGTCAACTTCGGATGGAACCATATATACCCGAAGAATCCGACTGGATACCAGAAGAGTTCGCTGAACTCGAGAAAACCGATCCAGACGCTATGGACATTGATGTTAACATCAACGCAATTCGACTGTCCTCTCAGCAATGGACAGAACATCGACGAAACAACCGATGTTTCATCTGTCACCATAGGGGATGTCACACGAAGTATCACCCCAGGAAAAGGCAGCCTAGCCCCAGGTGAGTCCCTATACGAGAATCTGTTCAATCAGATAAGGAAGTACCCCTAGATGAACAAATAAGGGAATTACTGCAAAGAAAGGGGGTAACCGCAAAAGACGCTGTAAAGGTCTTAGAAACCTACCTTGGAACTAACCCTCCCAAAGAAGAAAGGGTAGCCGTCATACCGCCACCCATCACTGACCGAGCAGTTCGACTCCCTACCCTACTCCAGGAAGAAGGAACCAACAAGGGCATAGAAGTCTCTTCCCTAGTGGACAGCGGAACAAGCAACAGTTTCGTAAATCGAAAACTAGTAGAATGAATGGGATGGACAACCACCAAATTGAAAACTCCCATCAAGGCATCAAATGCTGACGGAACAGAAAATAGCAATGGACATATACGAAGGAAAGTGACACTGTCCCTAACCATTGGAAATCTACTCTTGGAAAAGCAGGATTTCCTTATCATCAACTGCAGAAACGAGGACGTCATTCTAGGAATGACTTGGTTACGATTAGTCAACCCGGAAATCGATTGGGCTAAAGGAAAAATCCGAATACCCGACAACATCAACCCCGTCTCACAACAACGAAATATGGATGAACAAACTTACCTATGACGGTATCTGAAGACGGACCCTGATGAGCACCTCAAGATAGAATGGATCCGAAAGATCACTAGATCCACGGAGATTGCTCAGGAACAACAGAAAACCAAACAAGAAACGGTATTACCTCCTGAATTTGAAGAATTCAGAAAGGTTTTTGAAGAACCTCCACTTGGGAAGCTTCCCCCATCTCGAAAATATGACCATCACATTGACCTAGCCGACACGTTTATCCCCAGGGTAGCTAAAGTGTATCCACTCAACCCTAAAGAGCTAGAAGCATGCAAAACGTTTGTTGACGAAAACCTTAAGAAAGGAACGATAGTCCCATCTCAATCCCCACAAGCCTCTCCTTTCTTCTTCGTACCAAAGAAAGACGGCGGACTTCGACCTTGCCAGGATTATCGATACCTTAATCAGCACACGATTAAAAACGCTTATCCGCTACCACGCATCTCGGAACTAGTAGATCAACTCAAAGATGCCACGATCTTCACCAAAATGGACATCCGGTGGGGATACAATAACGTGTTAATCGCCCCCGAAGATTGATGGAAAGCTGCTTTCATCACCCAGGTAGGACTCTTTGAACCAACGGTCATGTTCTTTGGACAGAGCAATTCACCAGCTACGTTCCAAGCGCTGATGAATCATGTATTTGCTGATATGATCGCCGAAGGATGGCTGATCATATATATGGACGACCTTATCATTGCCTCTAACGACCCTACCAAGCATATGGAACGAACCCGACGAGTTCTTCAGTGAATGATGGAAAACGATCTATTCCTCAAATTAAGCAAATGCTCCTTCAACGTCACAGAAGTCGACTATCTAGGCATGATAGTTCGACCAGGAGAAATCACACTGGACCCCAGAAAGCTCAAAGCAATCGAAGATTGGAAAAGTCCCACTTCAGTCAAACAAATCCGATCATTCATCGGATTCTGTAACTTCTACAGAAAGTTTATCCTGGACTTCTCCGGAATCTGTCGACCTCTACACGAGCTCACCAAGAAAGGAGTAACCTGGAATTGGACCACGGACTGCGAGAAAGCTTTTCAAACGCTCCAAAAAGCCTTCCTCTCGAAACCGGTGTAAGATAAATAAAAAGTTGGGGGATGCCGACCCTCAGGAAGTCCAGAGGATTCGACGAAGAAAAAGGTGGGTGCGAGATAGTCTCGTCCCAAGGGGGAACCAAGGTAAACAAGAAGGGATGAGGCTCGAGTGGGCCTACCAACAAAGATGAACGATGTCCGGACTTGATCCGGACCAAGGGTAGCGAAGCGAGGGTCTG
>JBBPTT010001374.1:0-10821 GCA_038094175.1 Boletellus aff. lepidospora | reverse complement strand
GACCATGCTCATTCGGATGGGAGCGCCATTTAGTGAATCCATGTTTGGTGCTACTTGGAGACAGGACAAAGGCCATGACAGCCTTACAATTACACGTAGTCAAAGAATACCTAGGATTTATGCTGCCCAAGTCTTGGCGATCAGCTCGGTCAAACCTAGCGCGCCCGACTCAGCCTGACGCGGCATCATCGAAACGATGGACGAAACGCACCAATGTCGTTCGTGTTGAACTGGTATACGCCGACCAAAACGCCGACGGTCATGGCCCTGAGCGTCCAGCTCGCCAAGGGACCCAAGACGGGGAACTTGCGTTTGTGCACGTAGTCGACGAGTATGGCGTCGAACTGCGCGGGCAACGATGAGCGACGTGCACCACCCGAGAACGGTTCGCGACGGCGCATACCCCGATGTGACTGTGCATCACGAGCGAGATGCCCAAGAGACCGTCGAGGACGGGATAGGCCGTGCCGGACGTTGCGAACGCGGCGGCAGTCGCGGGAAGCAGCGCTGCGGACAGGAGGCGCTCGAACGCCCAGTGGTACGAGCCGTGGGTCCTGGAGGGAGGCGGGAAGGTGGTCGGGTCGTTGACGGTTCCCTTTTGGATCGCTGCCAGTCCCAGTTGGCGTCTCGCTGCGAGCCCGAGTTACGTGTGGTGGTCATAACAGTGGCGAAATACGCACGTTGAAGTGCTGACCGAAAGACATGGCGACCAGTCGAGCGCAACAGAGTTGGTGCAGCCATTATCGTCGAGGTGTGGGTGTAAAGCAACGTCGACAACGCGAGATTCCCTGGCCGATTACGTAATACAAGACCATCCGCACAGGGGCTTTTTTTTTTTTTTGCCATCCTCAGCACTCGTCAGACAGGAGAAAAGAGAAAACTTGGAGGTCCATTCGAGGCTCGTGCAGCAGGAAGTTCCAGATGAGGACCAGAAGAATACAGGCTGAGCAACAATGGCAAGAAATTCCCTTACTGGCGGCGGCCGAGGCCACGTCGCAGCTTCAAGCTCGGTGAGTAGACGAGACAAGGAGCGGAGGACCTTGAAAAGAGTGTAGATCGCTCGTGTTCCCAGTGGTGTACGCATCCTCGTCCAACGACTCGATTATGTAATATACAGCACCCATTTCTGACGAATTGACTCTCGCACGGCGGCTATCCCTGTTGCATGTCGCTTTTCAAGTGGTCCAGTGAGCTGAAAACACATTTCTTTCTTTCTTTCTTTCACCGTAGTTATACTGATACGCCATTTTGTTCAGCCCCAGAACGCCACAGTGCGGGTCGTATTCTACCGCTCATTCCAAACGAGATATATCTTGACATATTCGAGTACATCGCCCCATCTACTGATGGCGACCTGACGCCAGAACAACTCCAGACGTTCACCTGTCTTTCTGGCACGTGCAGATTTTTCGCCAATGTGTGTCTTCCCCGCATATTCGAGCGTGTCGAGTTCTCTGGGTCCCTTTTCAACTGCGACACACCGACCACGCACGGTGGTAATAGCCCCGCTTCCATGCCATCACGCGCGAGCATGCTCTGCATCCAGATCGCCGCAAAGCAGCCTCTCGCACTCTCCCTCGCCAAAACAGTCAAAGCATGTCGCTTCACAAACTGCCAGTGGTCGATTGGTGATGACGACGGAAGCGGTTGCGCAGCCGGCACATGGGCCGTCCGGCTCTTCGCCAGCAAGTACATGGCGGGGTTGGCGCACATGACGCACCTCCAGCAGCTCACGTTCTCGGACAGTCTCGTGGATGACGAACATTGGCGTATCATCGGCACGCTTGGCCTGCTTCGCGATCTCACGTTTCATGAATGTTGGTTTTTGCGCGGGGACCCGGCGGACGTTGAATCGCCTGACGAGAAGCTCCAGCTCAGGCTGTCGCGTCTGCAGGTGACTGAGTGCAAAGGGGACTTCCAACCCTTTGCAACCGTGGACGCGCAGTGCGTGCACACGCTCGTCGTCGACCCAGCGAACCTGGACATGGACTGGTTTTCCCAGTCTGCACTCACGGAACTGCACGTTGTTCCTGGTTACTCGTGGCTCTCCTCAAGCGACGTCGCCGTCAGCGAGTTGCACGCCATACTCGCGCGAGCACCCCGGTCCATTGGGGTATTGTCCTTTTTTCTTGGATTCAGTTTTGCAGATAGGATGTTTGAAGATCCTGGATGGAGCAACCTGCCTCTACTTTGTTCGCTGACACTCAGTATCCCTTGTCCATCGGTGGTCATTCATCACGTAGGTAGATTGTTATCGTCTAGCGTCTCTTTTGTTCGCTAGACCTACCCTCCAGGCACTTTCTTCCTTGCTGGGTGTCATTAGCCACCTAACAAACCTACAGTCACTCGAGCTGGAATCTCACCATGACGAAGTGCTGCTTTCCACACTTGAAGAAATCCAGTATGTTCTCGACGACAAGCTCGGACCTGCCTCTACCCTTGCATATGTAGATGTTTACGGGGTCGCTTTCCGTCTAATAGATGGGAATTGGTCGAGGGTGTCCTGTAGTGAGCCATAGCGAATTCCCAATCTTATCGACGAGTTTCTTCATTTCGAGCGGGTGTATAGTGTTCATTGGAAGAGTGCTCAGGACACTCACACCTGCACAGTCGCACTTTCCCATATCCCCCTGTCTAATCCTCTGGCTGCCTTTGTTTTCTTCCCCTGCAGGGACGCAGATTCCCATCTTCATGACTTCAAGAACAACCATCGGTTGATTCACCGACTCGATCGTTTGTTCGCCTAATATCCGATCTTACGGATCGAGGTAGACATGAACTCAGGAATACTTGTGCAGTCCAGGGTCTCGCTGACCTCCGCCGTCCAAGGAGCACCCCCGGGGTATCGTGTGGAACGACTACTTGGGACGTCACACCTGCGTCGCTGCCTGACGATACATCAAATTCCTCCTGGGTCGACCGTTCACGAAAAAGCACGTTTTCCCCGCAGTCCATTCGCAGTCTTGGGGCCCAACCGTACCTCGCGCCATCGCGAAGAGCTATCTCTGCTCGTTTCGCCATGAATTCAGCGACTTTGTGAGCGGTGGTTTCGACGGAGCGCCTGTAGGTAGTGATGCCGCGGCCCGGCCCGGCCCAAAAGCCCTGGCTTGGGCTCGGCTTTAGGGGCTAGCGGCCTTACAAAATTGTGGGCCGGGCCCTAGGCCCTCAAAGCCCCCAGAGATGGCCTGGCCAGGCTCAAAAGCCCTGGCTTAAGGCCTGGCTGTGGCTTGATATATTGCACTATCAAAAGATGTACATAATAATTTCTACTTGTTAGTATTCAGAGTACTGTCCTGCTTGTCCTCAGTTACTCTGTTGTTGTCATCCAAGACTTTGGGAGCAGTCCTTGGTCTATGTGCAAGGAGGGGGCTAGGGCTTATCAGCCCAGTTGATTGTCTGTCTGATGCCCTTCTCCAAGGATTAGGGCCAGGTGGGCAAGGAGGGTAATGCCTGTAGTACAATCAGCAGTGAGTGAGGAGATGGGTGGGCATGTAGTGTCGAGCCTGCAAAAGCTCTTATCAGGGGGCTACTGTTATGCTCACCGGGTGGTAAGTGTAAGGACTTGGATAAAGGTCAAGGACAAGGTCAAGGTCACACCCTATAGGTACAAGGGTTTGGTGTAGACAGCCACAAGGGGACAGGGACTGGGACCCTGAGGACGCGACCAGTAACAATGACTGGCTGTAGACAAGGAAGAAACAAGGGAGTGCCCACTCAAAAGTAGGGCAAGGACTTAGAGAGATCCAGGGGAGGCAAGGAGATGTTATTCCAAGTAGGTCTAGCTTAGGGATACATGGCTGGAGCCTTGGGGTTTATATACCCCAGGGATACAGGATGAATAAGCGACTATGGAAGGCTATGGAATGCATAGGAATAAAGATGAGTCAAAGGAACACAGCCAAAGGCTGTGGAACAGGAAGGAAGAATGTTCTAAAGAAACACAGCCGAAAGGCTGTGGAACAGGGAAGAGAAGAACGTTTAAGTAATACACAGCCAGATGCTTAGTAAAGCTGTACAAGTCATCGGCTGATGAGTCAAAGGAACCAAGTAAGCATAGGTAAAAGGAGAAATAAAGTGAGACAAGCAAAAGAATAGGGTAAAACGTAACAGCTACCTCTACCCTTACTGTCATCTTTCCTGGTCCATTTAGAGAGTCTTCTGTTGAACTTTCATGGTTCCAACCCCTATTATATAATACACCATATATAGATATACTTACATAATCATGTAGTATATATATTCAAGCTCAGCCATCTGAGTTCCAATAGCATCTCTGATAGCTATCACCATCTGACCAGCACTCTCACTAGCCTCCAACCCAGCCTAGTGAGTAATGAGCCATGCCTCTGTCCCTATAGTCAGTAGTAGGCATGTTCAACAGGTTATGAGCCCTGCTAATGCAGTTGTGAATGAGGTGACTGGGTGATGCAGGCAAAAGCCTTCACAGTCCCTGGACCCTCAAGTAGCTAGACTTGTAAGCCTGGTCATCCCTGTTACGCTTGCGTGGAGTTATCCAGCAAGGTCAAAGGTTCGACCTCTTAGTCAAGAACCAATGAAAGTAACTAGTCGAGTGCACACTCTGAGGTGTAGTGCGAAGACATGAGAGGATCTCTCTAACTGCAACTTAGCAGTTTCGAGGAGGCCAGACAACTACACGTAGATTGCGTAGAACTAGCTGGGGAACTAGAGTACAAGCAAAGGTCGACTATATAGTACAAGGATAGGCTGTGTACATAGCCGTGATGACTCAGAATGAGTCATGGGTAACCAGAGTAACTAATACATCGATGCACAGCATCAAAGATGGATCAAGGGATCAAAAGATGGTGGCTGCGGGGCTATGCGTGGTTACCATCACAATGAGATGGTGAAGGTGTGAAGAGGTGATGATGTGATGATGTGAAGGGAATAAGACAAGCGTTGATGGAATAGACATCCAATGTCTATTGGCTTAGCCGAATGGAAGGATTCTAATGGTTCATCAGTGATCATCATGGTCGAGATCGAAAGTAGGGAGACTCATCAGGTGGAAGAAAAGGAAAAACTGTAACAATACCCCCTTTGTACATTGGAGATTCCAGCTCCAAGACTTTTGTAATTAATAGTTTCTTTGGTGAATTTGAGGAGAAGATTTTACTAGGGAAACTCTGTCAAGAAAAGCAGAGGGATGGAGTTTCTTATAGGCCGAGAGGATTTCACGAGCGTTGGAGAGATTAGCTGCCGGCTCCCATGTGTTTTCTGCTGAAGAATATCCTTTCCATTTGACTAGATATTTTCTTCATCCAGCATGTCCTCTATGTGCCAGGATGGCTTCTACTTCGTATTCTTCTTCTCCTTCGATAGTGTCAGGTGGCGGTCGAAGGAAATTAGGTCCATGCTCCAGTGTTTCAATGAATCAGGTAAGAAGGGAAGCGTGAAAAACAGGGTGTATCTTCCAGGAAGAAGGAAGATGTAACTGGTATGTAACCGAAGAGATGACCTTCTCGATTTCAAAGGGGCCTTCTCGTTTTGGGGCGAGCTTTCGAGATGGATAGGGGATTTGAAGGTTCTTCCCTTCAAGCCACACTTTATCGCCAACCTTGAATGGGGAGAATGTTTTCCATCCCCATTCTTTGAGTCATTGTTGGGTATTGACATGAGCTGCCTTAGCTTCTTCTCTCGCTTTGTCTAGGATGGAGAGTCGGGATTCAAGAGCAGGAAGGAAGGTTTTGCCAATCAGAGGATATGCTTGGGGCTCATAACCCATCATCAAAGAGAATGGAGTTTGTTTGGTAACCAAATGTGTGGCAGAGTTATGAGTGAATTCAGCCATTGGGAGTAGGTCATGCCACTTAGCAGGATTTCCATCACAAAATATCTGTAGATAGGTTTCTAATTCCTGGTTGACGTGTTCGGTTTCTCTGTCAGTCTGCGGGTGGTAGGCAGTGGATAGGGCGAGGTCATATTTCAACAGGTGGGCCAGTTCTCGAGCGAAGGTGGAAGCGAATTGGGGGCCTCTATCCGAAATGCATTGATCATGTAATCCAAATCTGGGGAAAATATGTTTGAAAAAGAGGGCTGCTACTCCTGCAGCATCAATTGTTTTGTGACAAGGGAGGAAAATTACCCCCTTTGTAAGCCCATGGTTGACCACAACCAAAACAGAGTCAAACCTGGCCGATATGGGAAGACCAGTGATCAAATCCATAGAAATATTCTGGAATGGGCGAGTAGATTCCATTGCATTGGGAATTGCTGGGGGGGTTGTGGGATGAGTATTAACCTTGTGTGACTGGCAAACCACGCAACCTCTGATGAATCGGCGAACAAAGGTGGATAGACCTGGCCACCAATAGTCCCGTTGGAGGAGGGAAAGAGTTCTGAAATATCCGCCATGTCCCCCTGCATCAGATTCATGGATTTTGGTGACCAATTTATGCCTCTGAGATTCGGGGATAAAAAGACATCCCTTGTAGTATAACATTTTGTCTAACCACCTCCAATCTTCGGGGGAGGTGCAAGGAAAGAGGGAGGACCCTTTTTCTAAAGCAGAGATTGCTTCCAGGGCTACTGGGTCTTCTTTGGTGGAATGAATGATCTTCTCGCAGAGTTCAAGATCTATGAGTCTGACAAATAGATCATCGGGTAATAACACCACATCTTGGTTGTCAGTGGTGGTGTCCAAGTTGTCCTTTCTGGAGAGGGCATCGGCTGGTCCCATCTGTGATCTGGGGAGATTCTGGTATCGAATATCAAAATCCCGGAGAAATAACATCTAGCAGGCTTGTCATCTAGATAGTTTATGGGGTTGTTTGAAATATGCCAAGTTCTTATGATCAGTTTGGACTGTCACCTGGTGTTCTGTCCTAGACAGATAATGTCTCCATTCCTCCGAAGCTCGTATGACAGTTAACAATTCCCGGTTGTAGATATCATAATTTTGTTCTTCCGGGGAAAAGGTTCGGGAGAAATAAGCGCATGGGTGGAGATCTCCGTTTCCATCAGTCTGCATAAGGACTGCTCCACAAGTGGTGAGAGAGGCGTCTGTCATGACTGTGAATGGTTTCATAGAGTCGGGCATTTTTAATACTGGTTTCGAGAGGAAAGCTTTCTGGAGCATCTGAAAAGCTTTCTCACAATCTTCCGTCCAATTCCAGGTTGCTCCTTTCTTGGTTAGCTCGTGTAGGGGCCGGCAAATTCCAGAGAAGTCTGGGATAAACTTCCTGTAGAAATTACAGAATCTGATGAACAATTGGATTTGCTTGACAGAGGTTGGGCTTTTCCAGTCCTCGATTGCTTGGAGTTTTCCAGGATCGAGGGTGATTTCTCCTGGTCGAACTATCATGCCGAGATAGTCGACTTCCATGACATTAAAAGAGCATTTACTTAGCTTGAGGAATAGATCGTTTTCCATCATTTGTTGCAGAACTCGGTGAGTTCGCTCTGTATGCTTCGTGGGGTCATTGGAAGCGATGATAAGATTGTCCATGTATATGATCAACCATCCTTCGGCGATCATATCAGCAAATACATGATTCATCAGCACTTGGAACGTAGCTGGTGAATTGCTCTGCCCAAAGAACATGACCATGGGTTCAAAGAGTCCTACTGGGGTGATGAAGGCGGCTTTCCATTGATCTTCAGGGGCAATTAGCATGTTGTTGTATCCCCATCGAATGTCCATCTTGATGAAGATCATAGCATCCTTAAGTTGATCTACTAATTCCGAGATGCAAGGTAACGGATAGGCGTTTTTGATCGTATGTTGATTGAGATATCAATAATCTTGGCAAGGTCGAAGTCTGCCATCTTTCTTTGGTATGAAGAAGAAGGGAGAGGCTTGTGGGGACTGGGGAGGGACAATCATTCCTTTCTTGAGGTTTTCATCAACAAACACCTTGCATGCTTCCAATTCCTTGGGGTTAAGCAGATATACTTTGGCTACTCTGGGGACAAAAGTATCGGCGAGGTCAATATGATGGTCATATTTTCGAGATGGAGGGAGTTTCCCAAGTGGGGGTTCTTCAAAGACTTTCCAGAATTCTTCAAATTCAGGAGGTAAGACCGTTTCTTGCTTGGTTTTCTGTTGTTCCTGAGCAATCTCCATGGATCTAGTGATCTTTCAGATCCATTCTGTCTTGATGTGCTCATCAGGATCGGTTTTCAGGTATCGGAGTAGTTGATCTTGTTCGTCCAGATTCTGTTGCTGGGAGAGTGGGTCGACGATTTTGGGTAGTCGAATTTCTCTTTTGGCCCAATTGATATTGGGATTAACCATTTGTAACCAGGTCATTCCTAGGATGACGTCTTCTTTTCCACAATTTATGATGAGGAAATTCTGGTTTTCTAAGAGGAGATTTTCAATGTGTAAGGAAAGAGTTACTCTCCTTCATATGGTTCCATTGCTGTTTGCCATTCCATCTGTGTTAGTTGCAGTAATGGGGTGTTTCAACTTGGAAGTGGCCCATCCCATCTGTTCCACTAGGTCTTTGTCTATGAAGCAGTTGCTTGCTCCACTATCTACTAGGGCAGAGACTTCAATGTCTTTATTGGTCTCTTTTTCTTGCAGGAGGATGGGGAGTCGGATTGCTCGATTAGGGATTGGTGGTAGAGGTATGATTGCCACTTTTTCTTCCTTTGGAGGACTGGTTCCGAAGTATGTTTCGAGGACTTTTATAGCATCCTTTACTGTTACTCCTTTCTTTTGTAGGAGTTCCCTTATCTGTTTGTCTAGGAGTACTTCCTTATCTGTTTGAACAGATTCGTGATTAGGGACTCACCTGGGGCTAGACTGTCTTTTCCTGGGATGGTTTTTTGTGTGACATCCCCTTTGGTGACAGATGAAACATCGGTTGTTTCGTCGGTGTTCTGTCCATTGCTGGGAGGACAGTCGAATTATGTTGATGTTGACATCTACATCCATTGCATCGGGATCAAGTTCCTGGGTCTTCTCAGGTTCTTCCTGTATCCATTCATCCAGTTCAGGTTTGAATGGTTGTTTCCGCAGTTGTTGTGTCCTGGTTCTGATTTGGTTGAATTGAGCGGCTTTCTCTATCCATTTATTCCACGTGTCCGGTGGTGGATCTACTGCGGTCATAAGGTTGACCAGATGGGTATCGACAGCTATTCTGAGCAGGTCGATCAAGATTTCATGTTGTTGGCCCATACTTGCTGTGGAGACAAGGAGTTTGAATTGAACTCAGAAAGTGGAAAATGACTTCCTTCCCTGTCTCAAAGCGTAAAGTTGTGATCTCGCATCTGCCTGAGAATCACCTGGGGCAAATACATTGAAGAATCCTTCTTCAAGTTCCTTTAGAAGTTGACTCATTTGTTTTCTACTGTTTACCGTGTCTTGTAGGTTTTGATACCATCCCTCGGCAAAGATTGCGGCCATCCCATTTGTCATGTTGTTGAGGATAATGACTACTTGCGCTAACTCGTTATAAACATCTCGGTTGATCAAAAGGTAAGCTTTCATGGTGCCAAACCATTGTTTAGCATCAGTGGCAACTCCATTAAATGGGCCAGGATTTCCAGCTCGGATCTCCTGGGGTTCTTCGGGATCAGAAGTTGTTGATGCTACTAGGGTTGGTAAGGCAGGGATAGGAGTGGGTAAGGTGAGTGAGATTGGTGGTGGCAGCAATACAGGTTGTACTAAAGTGGTTGAAAAACCTGGGATGGATGGTGGTCCTATCAGAGGGGTCTTGACTGATGGCGAGATTGGTGTCTGAGTGGGGAATGTTATAGATTGTGCAGGTTCCTCAGGTTCACTTGTTTCAGGGGGAATGATTTGGACCGTTATCTCAGGATAAGCAGTGGGTGTAGGCGGTGGAGCAGCAGGTAATGCCAATGGTCTTCTGGGTGATGGATATGGGGCAGTCCCAAAGCTGGTTGGTGGAGCATTCGTTGCTCCTGAGATTCTTCCAGAATGTGGCGGCAGGCTGGGCATTTCTCTGATGGCAGATCATGTGGACAATGGCCTAGGTGATCCATGGGTAGATGAGGTAGCGGTTATCGGCGCTCCTCCAATTCCTGGGGTACCAACTCGTGAGGAACTATGTCTAGTTATAGTTCTGATACTGCTGGGTCAAGGGGATTCCATTCCCATCGTTCCTGGTGCTCGGGGTGGTCTGGTAGACATTCCTAACATTATGGGAGGTAAGGGCACTTGCCAAAACTCCTGGACCTCCTGCTCTTCCTGTGAAGATGAAGAAGTGTCATTCTCCTCTTGAGGGTCTTCCTCCTGAGGGCTTTCCTCTTGTTCCAAAGAGGATGTGGGTACTCGATAACTTCCACCATCCCTTGGTGAAGTTCTGGTTCTGGATCGTCCATGGTCTTCTTCGACAGGTGGAGGTGTGGGTTGTCGTGGGGGTTGTTCTTCGTCCCTAGAGGAAGATCCCCAATCCCAAAAGCTAGACATGCTTACATACTATCTTCCCAATCTGTCGTGGAGTAAAGATAGCTTTGATCGTGGCTGTTCCAATGGTAGTGACGATTACTGATAGTCCTAGTCTTCCCAGGAAGACACTGGTACACGGGGTGGTGTCAGTTAGAGTCCTTCTGCTGAAAAGCAGGGACAAGAAGAGAGCTAGTTCTTTTGTTACGCTTGCGTGGAGTTATCCAACAAGGTCAAAGGTTCGACCTCTTAGTCAAGAACCAATGAAAGTAACTAGTCGAGTGCACACTCTGAGGTGTAGTGTGAAGACATGAGAGGATCTCTCTAACTGCAACTTAGCAGTTTCGAGGAGGCCAGACAACTACATGTAGATTGCGTAGAACTAGCTGGGGAACTAGAGTACAAGCAAAGGTTGACTATATAGTACAAGGATAGGCTGTGTACAT
>JBBPTT010001372.1:0-10834 GCA_038094175.1 Boletellus aff. lepidospora | reverse complement strand
TCAAAAGAAAAGGTAGGTGGCATGGTTACACAAGGAGATTCCATCAATATATGGCTATCAAGAGGAGATGGGATATCAAACACATAATCAGAAGGAGAAAGAAAACTCATCAGGGATATTCCTCGACACTGAGGTCTAGTCATGGTCGCATTTCTCGTAACACCTTGAAGTCCCTCATCTCTCTTGTTCACCTAGACAAGTAGGGTGCTGAGACCTCTTTGTGAGAGTCTGCCCTTCTACAGGTTGCTGCAATGACACTAGACATGTGTTCAGTGTAACAAAAGAACAAGTGTCTCTCTTGCCCCTCCTGTTTAAAAGCAGGGCCACCCCAGTGTTATGCTGAATGCACTCTCATGTCGTTCAAGCAACCTGTAGCAGGGCGGACTCTCACAAAGAGGTCACAGCATCCTGACTACCTAGAAGAACAAGGAAGAGACTAGATCCGAAAGGATCAAGGACTAGGGACTTAGGAGAACTGAGGGACTAGAGGAGCAACCAGAGACTGCATTGTATGGCGCAGAACAAGAGTGAGGAAGGTACATGCAGTAGTAAAGGTATATATAGACTGAGATGAGTCAACGTCAAAGTCTATGGAACGATGTGGAAAGATGAAGTAAGCTGCGACTATCAAAGCACAGCAGGTACCAGGTACAGTTGGTAACTAAGGGAAATAATCCGATATGACTTGGATGACACAGGAAAGGGAGCCAAAAATAAACAGGAAGTGATTGAAGTGCTCAGAGAAGATAAGGGGACCAGCGTGATGGAGAGAAAGAATAGAAACAAGGAAGATACGAGGAGCTAACAAGAAAATCGTAACATTACCCCCTTCATACAGTTGAACCCCAGGTTCAATCCGTAGCAGATGGCATTCCTCCAAAAAGACTGGTAGACTGAGCGGGAGTGAGATGTTCAAACAGACAATTGTTGAAGATGTGTCCAGATCAATTACAACCGGAGCAGATGTGAGTTGGGCAGGCTCGAGCGCTATGTCCCCAATGTAGACATACATCACATTGGCTGGTGAGACACTCGCTCCAACAATGGCCTGGAGCGAGGTTGTGGCAATTAGGGCACACGTATCCAGGGCAATTTTCGATGTAATGTCCCAATTCACGACAATGGAAGCACCTGGTTGTGGGGGTCGCAGGAGTGGGATGAAAGGGCTGCGGCAAGATGCGAGTAGGAGAGGAGAGGACAGTGGTGCTGTTAGGGAGAGTGATGACATATGACTGAGGAGGGGAGATGTGGACTACCTCATCAACCTCGTCAGCAGAGATGGATGGGGGTGGTTGTGATTCGACAAGAGTCATTTCAGGAGATGGGGTGGCAGCGTGAGCGGAGGATGGTTGGCTCAGGAGTACTGGGAGGGTGATGGGGGAGGAGCCATCTGGGGATGTTCACTGGGATCTAAGCACGAGGTTGGAGGATGAAAGGACATGAGACACATAAGCATCTTGATCAAAAACGGGCAAACTAGCGAAGATGGTACTAAACAACGGGTAAACAAGATTCAATGGTAGTTGAGAAATGAAGACATGGAAACCGTGTAAATGGAGGATAGACAGAATACGTTCAGGGAGACGGTTGATGGCCAATTGGAGAGGGAGGCCATATCTGGTGGGACGATCAATGGGTGCAGCATGAAAATGAAGGGTCTGAGCACGGGTGGTGTCATGGAAGAGGTGTACTAGTTCCTGAGAGATTTCGTCCTCGACGTAAAGGGGAAGAGCCTCAAGAGTGAGGACCAAGGGGGGTTCTGAGAGAATGGCCAAATAGAGGGAATAAGCGGTGAGGCGAGGGAGGTATGTAGATTGTATCGGGGTGTTTTGGAGGGTAGCACGACGAACAGAGACAGCGGAAATGGAAGAGGAGGGGGACAATTGAGGAGAAGTGGGGATGGACATTTCTAAGTATAAAGCCAATAGATGGAGAAGAAGATGACGAGGAGAGCAATGAAGATGAGGGTTGCGAAGAGAGGGATGAAGGGGCGAAGGACTAAATACATTTCTGAGGGTTAACATAAATGATGGTCTTTTTTATATTTAGATAGAAGAAGAGGGGCATGGTGGAGATTGCTTTTGGGTTCCCAGGTATTTTCAGATGACCCGTAACCCTTCCATGCAGTCAGGTACTTGTAGTGGCCAGGGGATCCCTGGTGTGCGAGGAGTGCTTCGACTTCATACTCCTCTTCATCAGCAATCAGCATGGGTGGGGGTCTAGAAAATGATGGACTGTGTGCATCAGTCTATTTGAACGGAGATAGAAGAGAGGTGTGGAAAACATCATGGATTCTCCATGTGGGAGGGAGACAGAGTTGGTATGTGAGTGGTGATAGGACCTGAGAGATCTCAAAGGGTCCATGTCGTTTGGGAGTGAGTTTCCTGGAGGGGTAAGGGATGCAGAGATTAGTGGCTTCGAGCCAAACCTTATCTCCTACTTTCCAGGGGGAGAAAGAGTGAGTGGCATGTCTGGTCATGGTGAAGCAGGTGGAGTCATGGGCAGCAAGGGCTTCTTCCCGGGCTTTAGCTAGGGAGGAGAGGTGGTCAGTGAGAGTGGGGAGGAAGGTCTTACCTAGGGCAGGGTATGCCCAAGGTTCGTAACCCAGGAGGAGGGAGAATGGTGATTTCCAGGTGGAGCTATGTGGGACGGAGTTATGGTGAAATTCCACAGTTGTTAGGTAATTAGTCCATTCTAGGGGATTATTAGCACAGAAAATATGAAGATATGTTTCTAATTCTTGATTGGTTTGTTTGGTTTGACTGTTGGTTTGTGGGTGATAAGTGGTGGAGAGACATAGGTCATACTGGAGGAGTCTAGCGAGTTCTTGAGCAAAGGCTGAGGCAAATTGGGGGCCTCTGTCTGAGATAATGGAGTCATAGAGGCCGAAACATTTGAAGACATTGTCAAAAAATAGTTTAGCAACGCTTGCAGCATCAATGGTTTTAAGGCAAGGGAGTAGAATTACTCCCTTTGTAAGGCCATGGTCGACCACGACCATGACAGAATCAAAGCCAGAGGATAAAGGGAGATTGGTGATGAGATCAACAGAGATTTGTTTGAAGGGGAGGCTCATGGTGGAGGGAATGGGTGTGAGTGGTGGTACAGTGGGATGGGTGTTGACCTTGGACTGCTGGCAGAGTGCACATCCAGCAACATAGTTCTTGACGAAGGTGGCGAGACCTGGCCACCAATAGTCACGTTCTACTAAGGCTTTGGTGTGGAACTGTCCAGTGTGGCCAGAGGTGGGGGAGGAGTGGAGGGAATGGAGGAGGTCTGAGTGAGCCTCTGGGGGAATGTAGAGACAGTCTCGAAAGTATAGTTTCCCTTCATGCAGGGACCAGTCAGAGAGGGAGGAGTGAGGGAATAGAGGGGAGCCATCCTTGAGAGCATTGACTGCTCAGAGTACAAGGGGATCGGATGGAGAGGAGGTGGAGATCTTGTTTGCTAGAGCAAGGTCAAAGGTGGCGATGATGGTAGGTTCTGAGAGGATGGGGGCGATGTTGTCAAGGGAGGTGTCTATGGAGTCTCATTGGGAAAGAGCATCAGCTGGTCCCATTTGCGTGCCAGGGGTGACCTTCCAAGTGATGTCGAAATCTTGAAGGAAGAGGGACCAGTGTGCTTGTTGACGAGAAAGTTTGCGAGGGTCTTTGAGGTACAAGAGATTCTTGTGGTCAGTGAGGATAGTCACAGAATGAGGGGTGCCGAGGAGGTAGTGTTGCCATTCCTGCAGGGCAAGAATGACTGCTAAGAGTTCTCTATCATAAATGTCATAATTGCATTCAGCAGGACTGAATGTCTTAGAGAAATAGGCACAAGGATGGAGGTCACCATTAATGTCCGTTTGGAGAAGGATGGCTCCAGTGGTGAGGAGAGAGGCATCAGTCATCAAGGAAAACAGTCTAGATGGATCAGGAAGCGATAGGACAGGAGCGGAGGAGAAGGAGGACTTGAGAGTGGAGAAGGCTTTGTCTTGGAGCAAAGTCCAAAGCCAGGGTTCATCCTTTTTGGTAAGAAGAACGAGGGAGGCAATGACATTAGAAAAGTTGGAGATGAATTTTCTATAAAAGTTAGCGAATCCAAGGAAACTACAGATTCCTTTGACCGAGATGGAAGGTTTCCAGTCAGCAATAGCTGTCAATTTGACCGGGTCCATTTCGATTTGTCCTTGGCTGATAATCATTCCGAGGTATTCCATTTTTGGGGTGTTGAAGGAGCATTTAGAGAGTTTGAGCGAGAGGTTGTGATCCCGGAGTCTTTGAAACACTCGAAGAGTACGTTGGTGGTGGAGGTTGATGTCATCCTTTGTATGTATACCTATGTTGTCCATGTAAATCTTTAGCCAACCTTCGGTGAGGATGTCAGCAAATATGTGATTCATAAAACTCTGGAAGGTGGGGGGGGCGTTATTAAAGCCAAAAAACATAACCGTTGGTTCAAAAAGTCCAAGGGGGGTGATAAAGGCGGCTTTCCATTGATCTTCTTCTCGGAGTCGAATGTTGTTGTATCCCCATCGAATGTCGAGCTTGGTGAAGATGGTGGATTCCTTCATGTCGTTGATGAGGTCTGAGATCAAGGGAAGAGGGTAAGCGTTTTGAATGGTAAATTCATTAAGATAGCGATAGTCCTGGCATGGGCGAAGGGTGCTGTCTTTCTTCAGGACGAAGAAGAATGGCAAGGCTTGTGGGGACTTGGAGGGAATGATTCGACCAGTTTTGAGATTTTCTTCAATGAAGGCTTTACAGGCCTCTTTCTTGGCTGGGTTGAGGGGGTATACCTTGGCTATCTTTGGGACGAACAACAGTTTTAGCTCGATTACATGGTCATAAGGTCAGTGTGGAGGGAGGATACTGAACATCTTCTCAGAGAAGACATCAGAATATTCCTTGCACCATTCCAGGACTTCCTGTTCCTTGGGAGCTTCTTGTTGGGCGAGTTGAGTGGAGAGGGTGATTTTGTCGATGGAGTGGGGGGTCAAAGGGCAGAGGGTGACTATCTTGGTGATCCAATCGATGTCAGGGTTTCGTTTGGTTAGCCAGGAGGTTCCTAAGATGACTTTCTTGCTTTTGAGTGAGGTTACCATGAATTTAATGTCTTCAGAATATGAGGGAAAGAGGGCTTGGCTGAGATAGTGAATTTGGTGGTTCCCTTTCGGTTGGGGGTTCCATCCACATTGGTGGCAGTGAGGGGTTGAGCCATCTGGCGAATCCTGGATCAAAGGGATGGTATGAGGCTGGAATCAATGAAGTTTCCAGTAGCTCTGCTGTCAATGAGGGCGATGGTGTCGACGGTTTGGGAGTTAGACTGTAGGCGAACTGGGAGGTGAATAGTTCTTTCATTTGGTTGTCCTATGAGTACATGAGGGAAGGACGACGTCGAGGCGACTTCCCTATTTAAAAATCCGGTATCAGAGTATCTATCTGCATTTCCTCTGTGTCAAAACAGAGTTTAAGTGTCTGGAGGATCTCTCCTTCTCCTTTTCCTGTGGAGTGAAGTTGAGACATATAAGTCTTGAGGGCAGAAGGAGGGGAGGAGGCTACTGGGAGAGCGGTGGAGGTAGGAGCTGGGGTACCTGCAGTGGTGGTAGCGATGGTGACGGACTCCCGAAGGTGAGGGGGCTTAAAGGGGGTGGAGAATGTGGTGCATTTCCCTGCATTGTGCCCTTTCTTCCTGCAATGGAGGCAACAACCTTCCCTGAAGCATCGGGCCCATTCCTCTGGAGTGAGCTTCCCTACTCTGAGGGTGTCAATGTCCATGGCGTTCGGGTCCGAGGAGGTCATATTGGTAGAGCGAGGGGGGGAGAAGAAAGACAACTGGTGGTTGCCCTTTTTCAGGGCATTGATGCAAGCGACTTGGGCATGGAAGGTCTTAGCTTTCTCTATCCATCCATTGATGGTGGTGGGGACAGTGGACATTGAGAGGATGAGGGTGGTGATGTGGTGGTCCATCCCTCTGGAAATCATGTGGATGAGAGTGGCATCGTCCAAGATGCCTGCCTTCGCAGCCAGGTTCTGGAAGTCGGTGATAAACTTCTGGAAACCATTGTCCGTCTTGGATGGTTTTTGTCGGAGGGAGGAGAGTTCAAGATGAGTGGTGGTCTTAACGTCGTAGGGGAAGAACGTGGACTTGAAGTTAGCAGCGAGTTTGTCAAATGTTTTCTCAGTGGAGGGGGTGTTAGGATCAGCCATGTGGTCATACCACATTTCTGAGAAGGACACTCCGCGTCCCTTGCTCATTCGGTTGAGAGTGGTCATGATTTTGGCTTCGTCGGTCAAGTACTGGGTAGGTGTTACACTCACCGGGTGGCAAGCGTAAAGACTTGGATAAAGGTCAAGGACAAGGGCAAGGTTACACCTTATAGGTGCAAAGGTTCGGCATAGATAGCCGCAAGGGGACAGGGACTGGGACCCTGAGGACGCGACCGGTAACAATGACCGGCTGTAGACAAGGAAGAACAAGGAAGTGCCCACTCAAAAGTAGGGCAAGGACTTTGAGAAATCCAGGGAGGCAAGGAGATGCTATTCCAAGTAGGTCTAGCTTAGAGATACATGGCTGGAGCCTTGGGGTTTATATACCCCAGGGATACAGGATGACTAAGCGACCATGGAAGGCTATGGAATGCATAGGAATAAAGATGAGTCAAAGGAACACAGCCGAAGGCTGTGGAACAGGAAAAAGAAGAACGGTTAAGTAATACACAGCCAGATGCTTAGTAAAGCTGTACAAGTCATTGGCCGATGAGTCAAAGAGGCAAGGTAAGCATAGACAAAGGAGAAAAGGGGCGAGATAAAAGAAGAGTAGGGTAAAACATAACAGTAGGGTTGATCTGAAAGTAAGCCTTCATGGCTTTGATCCATCAGATAGACTCACTGGGCTCCCCAGAGAAGTCAAGGGGAAGAGCGGCCTTGAGCTCGGGTTGAGTGGTTGCCATTGGTAATGGAAGTGCTGGGGGTGGTGCTTGGATTTGGGGAGTAGTGACTGGGGGCACAGGGAGAGTGAGGACTGGCGCTGGGGGGGTGACTGCTGGTGCTGGGGTGAGTGGTCGAGGACCCAGGCTCAACTGAGAGAGGGCTGGGGACTGTGTGAGTTGTCGATGGACAGGGTTGGTCAAAGACGGCCCAGTGATTCTCCTGGGGGAGGGTACAGGGGACTGGGGGGCTAAGGGTGCAAAGGGGTTAGTCCAGGGAGGCAAGGTGTGCTGAGGTGTATCCTCTGGCTCGGAATCTGAGGGAGGTCGAAGGTTTTGTCGAGGGTGAGACGTGGTGCTGGGGTGGCTCTGCTCCTAGAGAGGAGGGGCGAAGGAGACTCTTGTTCTTTTGTTATGCTGAATGCACTCTCATGTCGTTCAAGCAACCTGTAGCAGGGCGGACTCTCACAAAGAGGTCACAGCATCCTGACTACCTAGGAGAACAAGGAAGAGACTAGATCCAAAAGGATCAAGGACTAGGGACTTAGGAGAACTGAGGGACTAGAGGAGCGACCAGAGACTGCGTTGTATGGTGCAGAACAAGAGTGAGGAAGGTACATGCAGTAGTAAAGGTATATATAGACTGAGATGAGTCAGCATCGAAGTCTATGGAACGATGTGGAAAGTGTTACGCTTGTGTGGAGTTACCTAGCAAGGTCAAAGGTTCGACCTCAAGTCCAGAACCAATGAAAGCAACTAGTCGAGCGCACACTCAATGTGTAGTGCGAAGACACGAAGGAGAATCTCTCTTACTGCGACGAGCAGTCTCGAGGAGGCCAGAAAACTACATGTAGATTGCATAGAACTAGCTGAGGAATAGTAATACAAGCCCAGGGATTTATATATGACTAGCTATATGAGTATGACTAAGAATCAGCCACGAGGGTGTCATCTTCCATTACTACTCGAGGTACAGCATCTGGGGAAATGGGGAACACGAGGTGATACGAGAGAATCACCTTGGGAGAAAAGGGTCCATAAGGGAAATGGGCGCATCAGGATCAAGGGGAAAAGTAGGGGGCATAGCGACGGTGGATGAACCCGTTGGTAGGTGACTATCAGATGATGACACAGTATCAAAGGCATACGTAGAAGGGGAAGAAAAACTTAACAAGGAAATTCCATGGACTCGTCGTCGTGTGGCCATTGCATTTCTCGTAACAATACCTCCGAAATAGACTGGAGGCCCTGCCTCCAAACTCTTTATCTCCCTGGGAATTCGCCAGGTAGAGTTAGGCCTCACTTCCATTGGAAGGGGAAGGGGTATCCTGGCTCTGCGGGCAAGCTTCCACAGAGTGCGCCACACTATTACAGATTCTGCAATGATGTTCTGGACAGTTGTATTGAGCGTGACCGGGCGCCGATACCCTGCAAATGGGACAGGTGTATTCCAGGCAATTCGGGCGATAGTGCCTGCTATTTCTGCAGGTGTAACAGTGGGCGGTGCGAGTTGATCCAACAGGGAGTCGAGTGACAAAGTCGATGAGGGAATTGATAAGGGGTTGGAGGAGACGGTTGTCAACGTCTCTATGTGCAACTCCTCGTCGATGTCTAAGTCAGCTATGGGGAGGTGGAATGGGGATTGGATCATCATCGGTTGGGAAAGGGGTTCCAGTTCTGTGGGTGACCGGGGTGAATTCGCCTCTTGCCACATCCTCAGATACCGAGGTGGAAGGGCGTGAGCTGGGGCGGGTAGCCATGACGGGATCAGGACGAGTGAATGCGGGTTCCTCAGAGTTGTCGCCGCGTAGCCTGCCAAGTGCAAGCGGATGAGTGACGAATCTGGGCACGAGAAAGTCCCAGATCTGCGAAGGGGAGAAGGACTGTAGAATTGGCCACATGAAGCTATGCATCGGTTTGGTGGGGAGCTCGTGGATGATGGTGATCATCCCGTGTCGAATGATTAGCTCTAGGATGTAATCCTTCATTTGGCATAGTGCGAGCCAAGAGAGGGTGTATGGGGCTGCTACCATGGAATCGGTGGGTAAATGTTTGGTCTGTTGGAAGAATGCATGGTGGCGATGGTAGAGATTTAGAAGGAGGGGGAGAAACTCATGGTTTTCGAAGTCAGGCAGGGTGTTGATCAAGAGGACAAGATGGACATCCTGGAACATCTTCTCTAGCATGTCCTATAAATGTGGCCTAGCCAGTCGATGGAGCCGATAGATTTCGGCATAGGCTAATCCTTCTCGATTATCTCTCCGATAGGTCTCGAGCAGGTCGGTCAGGATGGTGAGGACAGGGATAAGATTGACAGGATAAGTCATGTCAGGGGGGGGTGGGGATGTGGACTATGCTACCTCGGATCCGCCCATCTCCTATTTAACATCGGTGAGTCCACCAGATGTTCGACTTCCGGTCCAGTCACCTCCCTCCAATCTCGATCTTGTGGCGCTACCACCCATTGTTGTTGGCTAGGTGGTGTTGTCAGCACCTTATTTTGACCCTGGGCCCCAATGTGGGGGTCCCCACCCACTATCGTTCTTGTCCTGCTTCTATAGACCCGTCACCCCATGACAGGTAGAGAAGGGCCTTGTCCCAGACACGTACTTCTACTGCCCAGAACCTCAACTTCTCCGCGAGGTCATGGAGCAGGTGGACTACATAGAATAACAGGAGGGTGGCGAGGATGAGGAGGGTTTCGTAAAAATCAATGGAGAATTGCATGGCTATGCAAGGGGATGATGGTGGGCGGTGATGGTGGTGAGAGCTGTAATGCTGAGGGGTCTTGTCATGGAAGGTCGCTTTTTATAGAAATCATTGGTGGTGCACGGACCAGGGTATCGGGTCAAATTGGAACTGCGGAATCAGGGACATCAATTCGGGTGGTATTGGGTTGCTACTGTGGAAAGGCAGCTGGGTGCCTGGCTTGGTAATTCCGCAGTATTTGTTTAGCATTGGATAGATTGATGGCGGGTTCCCAGGTGTTTTCAGCCAATGAATATCCTTTCCATTTGACCAAATAGTGTCTTCGTCCGAATGTTCCCTGATGGGCTAATATAGCTTCTACTTCGTATTCTTCCTCTCCTTCAATGGAGTCTGGAGGAGGTTGGGGAAAATTAGGGCCATGTTCGGGGGTCTCCTTATAGGGAGTGAGGAGCAAGGCATGGAATATGGGATGGATCTTCCAAGATGCGGGGAGTCGGAGTTGGAAAGTGACTGATGAGATGATCTTCTCGATTTCGAAGGGGCCTACCCTTTTAGGGGCTAATTTCTTTGATGGGTAGGGGATTCGGAGATTTTTTCCTTCCAGCCAAACCTTGTCCCCGATTTTGAATGGTTTATACTTTGACCATATTCTTTCCTTTCGTCGAAGTTGGGCCATTACATGAGCCGCTTTTGCTTCCTTTCTGGCATTGTCAAGAATTGTCATTCAGGATTCGAGAGCAGGTAGGAATGTTTTTCCGATTGCTGGGTAGGCTCGGGGTTCGTATCCCATCATAAGTGCAAATGGAGTTTGTTTGGTGACTGAGTGGGTGGCGGAATTATGAGCGAACTCGGCCATTGGTAGAAGATCATGCCACTTAGCAGGGTTTCCTTCACAGAATATTCGAAGATAGGTTTCTAATGCCTGATTTACACGTTCAGTTTCCCCATCTGTTTGTGGATGATAGGCTGTGGATAGGGCCAGATCGTATTGCAAGAGTCGGGCGAGTTCTCTAGCAAATGTGGATGCAAATTGGGGGCCTCTGTCAGATATGACTCGGTCATGAAGTCCAAATCTAGGGAAGATGTTTCTGAAAAAGAGCTTGGCTACTTCTGCTGCATCGATGGTTTTATTGCAAGGTAGGAAAATTGCCCCCTGTTACAGTTTTTCCTTTTCTTCCCCTTGATAAGTCCCTTTCACTCCCCAATCTCGACCATGAC
>JBBPTT010001371.1:0-10847 GCA_038094175.1 Boletellus aff. lepidospora | reverse complement strand
CTCCATGCCCTCCGGCAGGGGATTCATGGATTTTAGTTACCAGTGTGTTTCGTTGAGACTCGGGGATGAACAGACGTTCCTTGAAATATAACAGCCCATTGTCCCACTTCCAGTCATCGGAGTTTGCTCTAGGGAATAGGGAAGATCCCATCTGTGCTGCGGCGATCGCATTCTTTGCCAGAGGGTCATCTTTAGTGGATGCGATTACTTTCTCGCATATGGCAAGGTCGATTAGATTGATAAAGTGATCATCGTGGATGAGAATGACGTTTTGATTATCATC
The DNA here is from genome assembly GCA_038094175.1 of Boletellus aff. lepidospora. Lineage (NCBI taxonomy): Eukaryota > Fungi > Basidiomycota > Agaricomycetes > Boletales > Boletaceae > Boletellus > Boletellus aff. lepidospora. The sequence continues at coordinate 10,564 of JBBPTT010001371.1, read as the reverse complement.
GGTGGTGTTGATCTCTTCTTTTCTGGACAGGGCGTCTGCTGGGGCCATTTTGTTCCCGGGGAGGTTTTGATATCGAATATCAAAATCTTGTAAGAATAACATCCATCTCGCTTGTCTGCGAGATAGTTTATGCGGTTGCTTAAAGTAGGCTAGGTTTTTGTGGTCAGTTTGGACGGTTACTTGATGTTCTGTTCCTGACAGGTAATGTTGCCATTCTTCTAGTGCTCGGATGACCACTAGTAGTTCGCGGTCATAGATGTTATGCTTGCGTGGAGTTATCCAGCAAGGTCAAAGGTTCGATCTCTAATTGGAACCTTAGAAAGTAACTAGTCGAGCGCACACTCTGAGGTGTAGTGCGAAGACACGAGAGGATCTCTCTAACTGCGACGAGCAGTCTCAAGGAGGCCAGACAACTACACGTAGATTGCGTAGAACTAGCTAGGGGACAAGATACCAACTGGGGTCGATTATATAGTACAAGGATAAGCTGTGCGTATAGCCGGCGATGAGTCAGGATGAGTCATGGGTAACCAAGGTGAATGATACATCAATGCGCAGCATCAAAGATGGGATCAAGGGATCAAAAGATGGTGGCTGCGGGGCTATGCATGGTTTCCATCATAGTGAGATGGTGAAGGTGTGACGATGTGAGCAGGTGATGTAGTGATAGGGTGAAGGGTCAAGGGGATGACGTGTATGCTCTTGGATAGTCGTGAGTGTTCACCCTGGATGGTTCTAGAGGAGATTCCTAAGGATAGGGTAGCGGTAATTGTAGTCGGGTTGAGAGTGAAGGGGACTTATCATGGTAGGAAAAGGAAAAACTGTAACAATAGATGTCATAGTTTCGTTCTTCGTGAGAGAAGGTTCTGGAGAAGTATGCGCAAGGGTGAAGATCTCCATTTCCATCGGTTTGCATTAGGACTGCGCCGGAAGCGGTGAGAGAGGCGTCAGTCATGACAACAAAAGGTTTAGTGGAGTCTGGCATTCTGAGGACTGGTTTGGATAGGAAGGCTCTCTGTAGGGTTCGGAAAGTGTCTTCACATTCTTTTGACCAGCTCCAGTTTACTCCTTTCTTCGTCAGTTCATGAAGGAGTCGACTGATTTCAGAGAAATTCGGGATAAATTTCCTGTAGAAGTTGCAGAATCCAATGAATGACCGGATTTGTTTTACAGAAGTGGGGGTTTTCCAGTCCAGGATCGCCTTGAGTTTTCTGGGGTCGAGTGTAATTTCTCCTGGTCGAACTATCATTCCTAGGTAGTCGACTTCGGTGACATTGAAAGAGCATTTACTCAGCTTGAGAAATAGATCATGGTCCATCATTCGTTGTAGAACTTTGCGGGTTCTTTCGGTATGTTCCTCCTTTTGTTTCAAGGCAATGATGAGATCGTCCATGTATATGATTAGCCATCCTTCCGCAATCATATCGGCGAACACATGGTTCATGAGGGCTTGAAAAGTGGCTGGGGAGTTACTTTGCCCAAAGAACATTACTGTCAGCTCGAATAGTCCTAATGGGGTGATAAAGGCAGCTTTCCATCGATCAGGAGGGTGAATCAACATGTTGTTGTATCCCCATCTGATATCCATTTTAGTAAAGATGGTGGCATCTTTCAGTTGATCTACAAGTTCGGAGATGCGGGGTAAGGGGTATGCATTCTTCACTGTGTGTTCATTGAGATATCGGTAGTCTTGACAGGGTCGTAGTCCTCCATCTTTCTTTGGTACAAAGAAAAAGGGGGATGCTTGAGGAGATTGGGAAGGTACAATAGTCCCTTTCTTCAGGTTCTCGTTGACAAACGATTTGCAAGCTTCTAGCTCCTTGGGGTTTAGTGGATAAATCTTAGCTACCTTTGGCACGAAAGTGTCTTTTAGATCTATATGATGGTTGTATTTCCGCGAAGGGGGGAGTTTGCCTAATGGGGGTTCCTCGAACACTCGTCGGAATTCCTCGAATTCTGGAGGAAGAATGGTTTCTTTTTTTGTTGCCATCTCATTCTGGGCAATCTCTGTGGAATGGGTTATCTTTCTGATCATTTCTTGCTGGATATAGGTATCTGGGTCAGCCGATAAATATCATAGTAGGTATCGCTGTTCGATGTGATCTTGTGAATGGAATATTGGATCAATGAACTCTGGAAGGGTGATCTCTCCTTTAGCCCAGTTAATTTCAGGGTTTACCATTCTTAGCCAAGACATTCCTAGTATGATGTCTTCTTCCCCACAATTGATGATGAGGAAGGTTTGATTTTTTAATCGTAACGATTCGATTGTCAGGGAAAGGGTTACTTTTCTTCGTATCATCCAATTTTCATTGAGGGTTCCATCTGCGTTCGTGGCTTTGATGGGGATTCTGAGCCTTTTTGTTGACAGTCCTAGTCGTTCTACCAGTTTTTTGTTTATGAAACAATTGCTTGCTCCACTATCCACCAAGGATAATACTTCAGCGATTTTTCCTGTTTCTTCTTCACATAAGGAGATGGGAAGTCAAATTGCTCGGTCTGCGATTGGCGATATAATTACAGGAATGTCAGTGGTGGGGATTGGTGATGCTGGAACACCTTTCCCCTTTAAAAACCCTCTGCCTCTTTCTCTTGGGGTGCAGATTCCTCTTGTGTTTCTTCCTTGTCTTTGGAGAAACATATTTCTAGCACCTTAACTGCTTTGGATCTGGAGATTTTATTTTTCTCCAGGAAGGTTTGGACTTCATCTTCTGTCTGTAATACTCGAGTAGGTGGTGCGTTTCTCGATGGGGGAACGACTTTCCTGTAAGTCCTTTCTCTGGTTCTTCCCCTGAAGGTTGGTCCGTTTGATCGATGGTTCCTCGTGGAACATCCTACTCGGTGACAAATGAAGCATTTGTTATTCTTTATGTGTTCCGCTCTTTCTACAGGAGAGAGTCTGATGGCATCGATTTCCATGGCATTCGGGTCTCTGTGGTTTCTAGATGACCCCGCTTCTGGGCGAGTCTGACCCATTCTGAGTAATTGGGTTCTTGTCCTGATTTGGTCGAATTGCACAGCCTTTTCGATCCATTTTGTCCATTTTTCAGGAATCGGATCTACTGCTGTCATGAGGTTTACGATATCCCCATGCACAGCTACCCTGAGTAGATCGATAAGGATCGTGTCTTGATGTCCCATGCCTGCGTTGGCTACTAGGAGCTTGAATTGAGCTCTGAAGCTGGGGAATGTTCCCCTTCCCTGTTTCAAAGCATAAAGCTTGGATCATGCATCAGCCTGAGCATCACCTGGAGAAAAGGTCGTAAAGAAGTCTTTCTCTAGTTCGTTAAAGGTGATGTTGATCTTCCCTTGCGCCGCGTCATCTAATTTCTGGTACCATCCTTCTGCGAATGTAGCCGCTAGTCCTGTCTTCATGTTATTCAAGAGAATAACAATCTGTGCCAGCTCATCATATACTTCATGGTTAAGCATGAAGTATGCCTTCATCGCTCTGAACCATCTCTTGGCGTCCTCGGGTTTTCCACTGAAGTTCTCTGGACATCCTGCTCTTATTTCCGATTTCTTGGTAATGACTGGGGTCGGTGTAGTGGGGGGTGCTTGCGGAATAGGTGTAGTAGGGGGGGGTTGGTGAGTCATGACAGATATCGGATGTGAGGGAGACAGCTCAATTGGGGAAGGTTCTTGAGGAGTAGAGAATCCGGTATGTCCGTTATCTTCTTCAGTTGGGATGGAGATAATTGGTGGTGCTGGGGACACTTGCAATAGCCGACGGATTCGTCATGGAGAGTGGAAAGGGTTAACCGGTAGTTGAGCAACTCCGGCTAGTCTTCTCCTTTCTGATCTGGGAGCGGGGGAACTTTGGATGGGTTCTTCTTCTTGATCGGAGTTCTCAGGTAATCTAATCCTGGATCGGGACATGGTGACTGATGTTACTTCCTCTGCTTCCCTTGGGCAGAGGTTGAGTTTTTTTCCTAGGTGGGTCAGGGTTGGCGAATAAAGTTCGCGTGTAGGGCAGTCGTGGTGACGGCTGCTTCGATTAGTCGTAAGACAGTGGTGATTGCTAGGATGAGAACAAGCAGTTGTAATCTGCTGTCTGGCTTCATGATGGTTTCTCTTTAGAGTCCTTCTGCTGAAAAGCAGGGACTAGAAAAGAGCTAGTTCTTTTGTTACACTTGCATGGAGTTTATCCAGCAAGGTCAAAGGTTCAACACTTAGTCCAGAACCAATGAAAACAACTAGTCGAGTGCACACTCTGAGGTGTAGTGCGAAGACACGAGAGGTTCTCACTAACTGCAACTGGCAGTCTCATGGAGGCTAGACAACTACACGTAGATTGCGTAGAACTAGCTAGAGAGTAGTGGTACAGGTCATAAGTCTTTATATACTGCTAAGCATCTCGCTATGACAAAGAAGCTGCGGTATCCAGGGGAAAAGGAACATGAGATGATGCAAGAGAATCATCTTAGGAGAGGAATGTCCAAAATAGAAATGGGCGCATCAAGAGTAAGGCTAAACTGGGGTGGCATAGGGGTGGGATGTAGATCCGAATATAGATGACTATCAGAAGTCGTTACTAGTCGAGAAGCATAGATAGATGGAGAGGAAAAACTCATCAAGGTTATGCCGCGTCGTGCCGGTCTAGTAGAAGTGGCATTTCTTGTAACAGACGTCAACATGTTCACAGGGCTACTTTGATGAGTTTTTCTTCTCCTTCTACATATGCTTTTGATATCGTGTCATCTTCTGATAGTCATCTCCTGACAGGTTCGACCACCATCACTATGCCCCCTGTTTTTCCCCTTGATACTGATGCACCCCTTCTTCTTATGGACCCTTTTCTCCCAAGGTGATTCTCTTGTATCACCTCGTGTTCTCCACTCCCCAGATGCTGTACCACAAGTAGTAACCATAGATGACGCTTCATTGGTTGATTCTTAGTCATTCCCCTACAGCTAGTTGTATATAAAGACCTTGGGCTTGTACCAATATTCCTTAGCTAGTTCTACACAATCTACGTATAGTTTTCTGGCCTCCATGAGACTGCTCTTTGCAGTTAGTGAGAACCTCTAAGTGTCTTCGCACTACACTCTTGAGTGTGCACTTCACTAGTTGCTTTCATTGGTTCTGGACTTATTGTTGAACCTTTGACCTTGCTGGATAACTCCACACAAGCGTAACAAAAGAACTAGCTGTCTTTCTGTCCCTGCTTTTTAGCAGAAGGACCTTGATCAAGCAAAAATGAAACCAACCACAGGGACAAGAGTGGACTTGCTGCTTGTCTTCGTACTAGCCACCACCACTATCCTAAGAGTACTAGAGAACGTCATAGCCACGATTGCCCTGTTTGCAGGACTGTTTCGCCGACCCCGAATATCTTAAGAAGAGATCTCTGCTTTGAAAAGAGCAGAGAAGACAGAAAACATCCACCACGTCGCGATCTAGGATTAGATTGCCACAACACTCGGATGAAGAAGAAGAGACTTATGTTGCAAACTCCCCCGCCCCTCAACCTTCAGGAAGAAGGATCTCCGGACACTCCTCAGCTCCTTCTAACCCCTTTCTCCCACCAAGAAGACTTTGTCGACCATCACAAGCATCCCCCACACCTCCAGTCATCTCAATTCCCCCGGAAGACCTGGAAGAGCACACTGGATTTTCTACCCCATGAGAGCCATCACCGATTGAGTTATCTCCCACACATCTTAGTGCTATGACTCACCAACTGACTGCACCCCCACCAGTTCCCCCAACTACCCCTGCAGTTATAGCTCAGCCTTCGATCAAAAAAGTCGGAAATTAGAGTGGGGTGCCCTGAAGCCTTTAGTGGGAAAGCAGAAGACACCAAAAGATGGTTCCAGGCGATGAAGGTGTACTTCATGTTAAATCATGAAGTATACGACGAATTAGCACAGGTCATCATCCTACTCAATAACATGAAGACAAGGCTTGCTGTGACCTTCGCAGAAGCCTGGTATCAAAAACTGGACGATGCCGCACAAGGAAAGATCAACATCACCTTCAACGAATTGGAAAAAGATTTCTTCACAACCTTTTCCCCAGGTGATGCCCAAGCTGATGCATGATCCAAGCTTTACGCTTTAAAACAGGACAGGGGAACATTCCCAAATTTCAGGGCTCAATTTGAGCTACTGGTTGGCAACGCAGGAATGGGACATCAAGATATGATCTTGATTGATCTTCTCAGGGTAGCGGTAAATGGGGACATAGTGAACCTTATGATGGCAGTAGATCCAGCCCCCGAGAAATGGCAGAAATGGATGGAGAAAGCTGTGCAATTTGACCAAATCAAGACCAGAACCCAACTCCTGAGAACTGGTCAAGGACAACCCAGCGCATCTGGATCCTTCCACAGGAACCAGAGAGATCTGAATGCAATGGATATCGATGCCATCCGACTCTCACCAACAGAAAGGGCGGAACATATGAAGAACAACAAATGCTTCATTTGTCACAAAGTGGGATGTTCCACCAGAAATCATCAAACCAATCGTTCGACCTTCAGAGGAAGGACTAGAGAAAGGAACTACAGGAAAGCACCTCCTTTACCTAGAAATGCGCCAGCTACTCGAGTATTACAGGCAGATGACCCGGTCCAGAAATTCCTGGAGAATCACCAAGTCTCCAGAGCCGAAGCAGTTAAAGTTCTTGAAATCTGCTTCACTAAGGAGGAAGCGGAATTAGGGACCAATGAACCAATCTCTAGTCAAAAGGACGAAGAGGATTTTTGAAGGGGAAAGGTGTTTCAGCGTCACCAATCCCCATGACTACTATCCCTGTAATAGTATCACCAATCATGGATCGAGCAATCCGACTCCCCATTTCTCTACAAGAAGAAGAAACAGGAAAAACTGCTGACGTGCTCTCCCTAGTGGACAGTGGAGCAAGCAATTGCTTTATAAACAAAGAACTAGTGGGACAACTGGGCTTGAAAACCAAGAAGCTGAAAATACCCATCAAAGCCACCAACGCTGATGGAACCGAAAATGAAAACAGGTTAATATGTCGAAAAGTAACACTTTCTTTTACCATGGAAAACCTTCTCCTAGAAAACCAAGATTTCCTCATTATCAATTGTGGAAAGGAGGAAGTGATCCTAGGAATGTCATGGCTCAGAATGGTAAACCCAGAAATCGATTGGGCTAAAGGCGAGATCATCCTTCCTATGTCAATTGATCAGATATCTTGTTCACAAGATCACATAGAACAACGATATCTACTATGATACCTCTCTATTGACCCTGACGCCTACATCAATCAAGAAGCCATCCGAAAGATAACCCATTCTACTGAAATAGCCCAAGCTGAGATGGCCAACAAAAAGGAAACCATCCTTCCTCCAGAATTCAAAGAATTCCAATGAGTATTTGAAGAACCCCCTCTAGGCCAACTTCCCCCATCAAGGAAATACAATCATCACATTGATCTCAAAGATACCTTCGTACCAAAGGTAGCTAAAATTTATCCATTAAATCCAAAAGAATTGGAAGCCTGCAAAGCCTTTGTGGATGAAAACCTAAAGAAAGGGACAATTATGCCCTCACAATCACCTCAAGCTTCGCCATTCTTCTTCGTACCTAAGAAAGATGGAGGATTATGGCCTTGCCAGGACTACAGATACCTCAATGAGCATACCGTCAAAAATGCTTACCCCTTACCTTGCATTTTGGAACTTGTAGATCAATTAAAGGACGCCACTGTCTTTACCAAAATGGATATCCGGTGGGGTTACAACAATGTGTTGATCCACCCCCCCGACCAATGGAAGGCTGCTTTCATCACACCCATAGGACTGTTCAAACCCACAATCATGTTCTTTGGACAAAGCAACTCTCCAGCTACGTTCCAAGCTCTAATGAATCATGTATTCGCTGACATGATTGCCGAAGGGTGGTTGATCATATATATGGATGATCTTATCATTGCTTCCAAACAACCCGGAGAGCATACAGAAAGAACTCGCAGAGTCCTACAACAAATGATGGACAATGATTTGTTCCTCAAACTAAGCAAATGCTCCTTCAACATTACTGAAGTTGATTATCTTGGAATGATAGTACGACCTGGCAAAATCACCCTTGACCCGGGAAAACTCAAAGCCATCAAAGACTGGAATATTCCCACCTCCATAAAGCAAATCCGTTCATTCATTGGATTCTGCAATTTCTATAGAAAGTTTATCTCTGATTTCTCTGGAATTGGTCACCAGAATGTGAAAAAGCCTTTAGGACCTTACAAAAAGCTTTTATGTCCAGACCAGTTCTCAAAATGCTGGACTCCACCAAACCCTTCACAGTCATGACTGACACTTCGCTAACAGCATCAGGAGCAATCCTCATGCAAACCGATGGAAACGGAGACCTTCACCCCTGTGCCTATTTCTCCAGAACGTTCTCTCCCGAGGAACGAAATTATGACATCTACGATCGAGAGTTGCTAGCAGTCATACGGGCACTAGAGGAATGGAGGCATTATTTATCTGGAACGGAACATCAGGTGACAATCCAAACTGATCATAAGAATCTGGCATACTTTAAACAACCCCATAAACTCTCTAGGCAACAAGCAAGATGGATGCTGTTCCTCCAAGACTTTGATATCCAATATCAAAACCTCCCTGGAAATAAGATGGCCCTGGCAGATGCTCTATCCAGAAAGGAGAAAATTGATACCACCAGCAACAACCAAGACATTATCCTTATTCCAGATGATCATTTTATCAACCTAATAGACCTTGCCATAAGGGAAAAGATAATCCTATCTACTAAAGATGACCCGCTAGCAAAGAATGCTATCGCTGCAGCGCAAATGGGATCTTCGTTATTCCCTTGTGCCACTGCTCAAGATTGGAAATGGGAAGACGGACTGCTATTTTTCAAAGGACGTCTTTTCATTCCTGAATCACAGCGGCAGACTTTGGTCACTAACATACATGAATCTCCTGCCGTAGGCCATGGGGGTTACTTTAGGACCCTGTCCCTACTCCAATGAGACTACTGGTGGCCAGGACTTTCAACCTTTGTATGAAAGTACGTCAATGGCTGTGCAGTCTGTCAAGCAAACAAAGTCAACACTCATCCAATGAATCCACCGCCTATCCCCAACCCCATGGAAGCGGATCGCCCTTTCCAAAACATCTCCATGGATTTAATCACCAATCTCCCGATCTCCAATCACTTTGACTCCATACTGGTTGTGGTCGACCATGGTCTTACGAAGGGGGTAATTTTCCTCCCTTGCAACAAAACTATCAATGCAGCAGGAGTAGCCAAGCTCTTTTTCAGGAATATTTTCCCAAGATTTGGACTTCATGATCGAGTCATATCTGATAGAAGTCCCCAATTTGCTTCTGCTTTTGCCAGAGAACTTGCCTGACTCCTACAATACGATTTAGCTTTATCCACTGCCTATCATCCCCAAACTGATGGTGAAACCGAGCATGTTAACCAAGAATTGGAGACTTATCTTTGAATATTCTGCAACGGAAACCCTGCTAAGTGGCATGATCTTCTCCCAATGGCAGAATTCGCTCACAATTCTGCCACTCATTCTGTCACTAAACAGACGCCATTCACTCTCATGATGGGATATGAACCCCGAGCCTACCCTGCAATAGGGAAGACCTTCCTCCCCGCTCTAGAATCATGAATGACTATTCTAGACAACACCAGAAAGGAAGCAAAAGCTGCTCATATAACCGCTCAATTACGACAAAAAGAAAAAGCATGGCGTAGGTACAAACCCTTCAAAATCAGAGACAAAGTCTGGCTAGAAGGAAAGAACCTTCAAATCCCCTATCCTTCCAAGAAACTTGCCCCAAAAAGAGAAGGTCCATTTGAAATTGAAAAAGTTATCTCCACCGTAGCCTTCCAACTCCGATTACCCCCGTCCTGGAAGATTCATCCGGTCTTCCACGCCTCTCTCCTTTCTCCCTATGTAGAGACACCCGAGCATGGCCCAAACTTCATCAGACCCCCATCCAATACTATTAACGGGGAAGAGGAATATGAAGTAGAAGCTATACTTGCTCATCAGGGAACTTTCGGTCAATGGTGATATTTGGTTAAATGGAAGGGCTATTCTTCGGCCAAAAACACCTGAGAACCCGCCATAAATCTATCCAATTCCAGAGAATTATTACGGGAATATCAAACGAAGCATCTGGGTACCTTTCCACAGTAGGAACCCTAGTTCACCCGATCCGATGACCCTGATTCCGCAGTCCCAGTTTGATACAACTCCATGGTCCATGCACAGCCAATCCATCCTATAAATGCCACCTCTGGCAATGAGACTCTGCAGCATTACAGCTTCAATCCCATAAACACTGCCCCCCCCATCATTCCCTGCATCATTATGCAATTCTCAATTGACTTCTACAAAACCCTCCTCATCCTCGCCACCCTCCTCTTATTCTATGTAGTCCATCTGCTCCATGACCTCGCAGAGAAGTCGAGGTTCTGGGCAGTAGAAGTGCATGTTTGGGACAAGGCACTGTTGTACCTGTCATGGGGTGATGGGTCAATAGAAGCAGGACAAGAACAATAGTGGGTGGGGACGCCCACACTGGGGCCCAGGATCTGAA